>CAUYQV010095549.1:0-19734 GCA_963574575.1 Galagoides demidoff
CTGTGGTCCCAGCTGCTTGGGAGGCGGAGGCAGGAGACTCGCTTGAGCCCAGGAGTTGGAGGTTGCTATGAGCTGTGACACCATGGCGCTCTACCCAGGGGGATAGCTTGAGGCTCCGTCTCAAAAAAAAAAAAAAAAAAAGAGATGGGGTCTTGCTATGTTGTTGGACTGGAGTACAGTGGTTATTTATAGGCATGATTAGAAAATACCATAGTATTGAATTCCTGGGCTCAGAGTAACTGGGCCTGCAAGCATGCACTACTGTGCACAATTTGCATTTCAAAAAAACATTTTTTCTTTGAGACAAGAGTCTTGCTCTAAGAGTGCAGTAATATCTTAGCTCACAGCAACCTCAAATTCCTGGGTTTAAATGATCTTCCTGCCTCAGCCTCCAGAGTAGCTGGGACTAACTACAGGCATGTATCACCATGCCCAGCTACTTTTTTCTATATTTAGTAGAAATGGGGTCTCGCCCTGTTCAAGCCTCAAGTGATCTTCCCACCTCAGCTTCCCAGAAGATTGGTGTGAGCCACTATACCCTGTATTTCAAAATTTGACACATTTTTCCAAAGTTGCTCTTTAGAAATTTTTTACCAATTTATATCCCATTAACAGTATATGAAGGTATCAGTATTTTTTTTTTTTTTTGAGACAGAGCCTCAAGCTGTCCCCCTGGATGGAGTGCTATGGCTTCACTGCTCACAGCAACCTCCAACTCCTGGGCTCAAGTGAGTCTCCTGCCTCCACTTCCCAAGTAGCTGGGACCACAGGCGCCCGCCACAATGCCTGGCTATTTTTTGGTTGCAGCCATTATTGTTGTTTGGCAGGTCCGGGCTGGATTTGAACCCGCCACCTTAGGTATGTGGCTGGCGCCTTAGCCGCTTGAGCCACAGGTGCCAAGCCAAGGTATCAGTATTATGTGTCAATCTGGGAGTTGAAAAATTATTTAAATTTGCTTTTTCCATGGTAACTAGTGAATTTAGCATACTGGCATTCATTTTTATTTTTTAATTAATTAATTTTTTTTTTTTTGGAGACAGAGTCTTACTATGTCACCTTCGATAGAGTCCTATGGTATCACAGCTCACAGCAACCTCAAACTCTTGGGCTTAAGCAATTCTCTTGCCTCAGCTTCCCAAGTAGCTGGGACTACAGGTGCCTGCCGCAACTCTTGTCTATTTTCTTGCTGCAGTTGTCATTGTTGTTTAGCTGACCTGGGCCGGGTTTGAACCCGCTAGCCTTGGTGCATGTGGCCAGTGCCATAACCACTGTGCTACAGGCACCAAGCCCATACTGACATTTATTGACCATTTTTATATCTTCCATGAATTGCATATCCTTTTGCCTTGCTACTTTTTCTCTTGTGGGCTTGGTCTATTTCTTCTTATTATTATTTGTATTATTTTCTTTTTGCTTTGGGGCAGGTTTTGCTCTGTCACCTGGGCTGAGTATAGTGGCATCATCATAGCTTAACTACAACCTCAAATTCCTGGGCTCAGGTTATCTTCCTGGCTAATTTTTGTTTGGTTGGTTTTGTTTTGGGGGGGGAGTTTGTTTTGTTTTGTTTACTTTAGTAAAGACAGGATCCTGCATTGTTGCCCAGGCTGGTTTCAAACTCCTGGCATTAGACAGTCCTCCTGCTTCACTTCCCAAAGTGTAAGGATTACATGTGGAGTCACCAGACCTGGCCATTTTCTTTTATTAATTTATATAAACTCTTTGTATATTAAGGCACTAATCCTATCATTTGGAAAATATTCAATATTAGTTTAAGTAGTCAAACGTATCCTAATGAATTCTGATTTTCAGGTTCTGTTTAAAGAACTCTCTCCCCACCAACTCTAAGCCCAAGGCTAATAGTTCACATCTTCCCTTCTTCATTTACCTATTTTATATTTAATGAAATGAAACCCATTTAGTATTTATTTTTGTGTAAGAAATGGTCTTCTTGGCTTTTTCTTAAGCCAGCAATAAAATCTTTTGTCTTATATTTCTTCTGTATCATGTGTTCTTTTATAACAGTCTCATTGATGATTTTTTAAAAATTACGAGGCCTACTGACCCTATATTTAGCAACCTCTGTTTTGAATTTGTCAGAAATTAGACAAAGAGAAAATGCCTGTTATCCCCTAGCAACTATCTCCAAATTTGTCTATAGTTTTAAATCCAGGTACATTGGGAATTGTTTTTAGTTTTTGCTGTCTTTTTTTTTTTTTTGCATTATGAATGCAATCAACCAGACCAGTATGTTTTTGTGGCTGGGGAATAATTGTTTTCTATTATAAAAATAAAATGGTGTCCTTCTGTGATGTGCTTGGCTTTCCTCACATCCCCTGCAGTGGCGAGGACTGGGCAGAAGCTCTTCCCCAAAGAGATGCCCAGGCCAAATGACTTGGAATGCTTTGTCTTATTAAGTCCACACACTGGTGAAGAGAAGTGGTGACAGAAGGCTGTGCTCGAAGTGCTTTGCCTCTAACCACAGACCACATGATGCCCTCTTGTTTCAGGGTGGGAAGGAAAGGTTGATTTTGTATGTGAGCCATTGAGATTTTTGCACTTCACTTCCTGAGGACATCGTTTTTAGTAGAGAGTGGTGGACAGGAATCATCAGTACCCTTGAGGTACGTAAGTGAGGTGCTAAGTGCGTCTTGTGGGCTTGTGTATTGTTACACTGACTTACACAGGCAAGCACCTCGTGCTAGTAACAGTGAGAGGCTGTTTCTAAAGGTGGAAGGAGAGTTTGATAAAAGATTTGACCTTCCAGGCCATTGAGAAATGTCATCCTTCAGGATGGCATTTACCAGCCATGCCCTTGTCTCTCTTCTGCCCTTTTATGCTTCTCTTGCAGTGGACGATAGCACTGGAGTTATAAAGTGTGTCTGCTGGAAAAAGCAGAGCGATACCGAGTCTGTACCAGGTAATTTAATTTGCCATGTTCCTTTACTTTTCAGCTGACAGATGGATTTTACTCAAAGTAGCTCATGAAAACAGGTATAGGGCCAAATTTTCCCACTTTCCCACTGGTGTATTACATGGACCCACCTGAGGCTGTCCCCAGAGCTTTGGCTGTTCTGAAGACTGACGTGATGAGGAGGCCCGTTGCTCTTCCTTCTCCCATCTCTTTGCCGTTTACTTCCTCCTAAGGCTTCAGGAAGGTGAACAGGTTACTTGTAGTTTCAAGAGCTCATTTTTTACCTAAGTCAAGATGCTTTTTTTTTTTAACTAAAAACATATTTTATTGTGAGGATATAGAGAACTTAGTCCACAGGGGCAATCAACTTTGAATGCAAACAAATTTATAGTCAATGACTAGTTTGATTTTAACAAAAAATGTAAAATGTAAGCTTTCTTCTTCTTTTTCTTTTTTTTTTATTAAATCATAGCTGTGTACATTAATACAGTCATGGGGTACAGTGTGCTATTTTTATATACAATTTGAAATATTTTCATCAACTGGTTAACATAGCCTTCATGTCATTTTCTTAGTTATTCTGTTAAGACATTTATATTCTACATTTAGACTGATTCACATGTACCCTTATAAGATGAACCATAGGCGTGATCCCACCAATCATGGATGGGATCTCCCTCCACTCCCTGCCAAGTCAGGTCTGACTCCCTTGCTCTGGATGTATCACTTGGATCAAAGAAGATTTTGAAGACTGTTCCTCTCACGTAGTCGGCACTAACTTCTGTTCTACCATAATCCACATTTTCTGAAATTTTGATTATGCTCCCAAACTATACCAGGGATTCTAAAATTGATAAGAATATCAGATAAGATTCCTTGAAAGCTATCCATAAGTAATAGAAACTGAAAATGAACTTTAAAATTATATATTGAACATACTGACCGTAATTGAAACAAAATAGGAGTTATTTGAATGTATTTTATAATAATAACAACTCTTAGGTACTTTTAAAAGTTAAATCAAGTTCATAATATTAAAAAAATATTGTGCAATATTGGTCATCATTTTTGGCTCTGGAGAAGCTACAGAAACAGGAACTTTGTTTATCCCTATTTTATAACCTACACAAACAGAAGATGTAGTTTCAATATTTTGTTTTAGATGAAGGATCAGCAAACTTTTTCTGTAAAGAGCCAGATAGTAAATATTTTCTGCCTTGGAGACCATGGGTCTGCATTTCAACTATTCAACACAGCTGTTGTAACATAGAAGCAGCCATAGACAATGCATAAACCGGTAGAAATGGCTGTGTTCCAATAAAACTTTATTTACAAAAACTGAGTATGGATGATTTTGTCCTGTGAGCTATCGTTTGCACATCTCTGTTTTAGACATTATTTTAGTTTTCAAAATTAACTATTTTTAAAGAAATGGCATCATCAGGAATATTATGTAACTCCTATACTTAGTAATTTTCTTTCTTATTTATTTATTTATTTATTTATTTGCAGCTTTTGGCCTGGGCTGCTATCTCCGGCATATGGGGCCAGCACCCTACTCCTTTGAGCCACAGGCGCTGCCCCAGTTAGTAATTTTCTTGAGCAATAAAATGATTATTGATACTAAAAGTTTTAAAGTTATCAGTAAATAAGTAGATGAACAATCGCAGAGGGTACCCTTAATCGAAATTGCTTTACAAATACAACAAGAGTGTAAGAACTTAAGGAGAGAGCCTGAAATTGATTCTCATCGCATTAGATGTGATGTTTTTAAATTGTTCCCAACTAGCCCATTCTCTCCTTTTAATTTAATTGCCCTCAGTTTAAAAGCATTCCATTGGAAAGTGGCCGTTGAAGACTAATTTTTTTAAACAAAATTTAGTTTGAGTCAAAATCATGTTCCAGTCAAAGTATAAAAATACAATATTAACTCCCATAAATGTCACATTGAATGTATCATTCGGACTTAGCTTATGAGCTTGGTTTAAAAAACCCGGCCCTTAATATTAGAATTTTAAAGGGGATTTATCTTTCATGATGGAATGGACTACTTAAAATGAAGTTCTGTCAAGCTCCAGCCATCTCATTATATTCATTAAATTACACAGCTTGAGGCTTCTTTTGGCAATTTGGCTCACCCTTTAAATGAAAGCAGGGTCTCTTTTCCTCAGACCAACCATCAGTCTGATAATTTCAATGGTGCCATATGAAGCATTAATTATCAACTATAATCTCTGAAGTGAAATTTATAAATACCTTTAAAATTCAGCCGGATTTTAAGGGAGAAGAGGACCTAAAGATAGGACCACAGATAAAATAGCCTTTTATTTATTTATTTATTTATTTATTATTTTTTGAGACAGAGTCTCACAATGTCACCCTTGGTAGAATGCTGTGGCATTACAGCTCACAGCAACCTCAAATTTCTGGGCTCAAGTGATTCTGTTGCCTCAGCCTCCCAGTAGTTGGGACTACAGGCGCCTGCCACAATGCCTGGCTATTTTTGTTGTTGTTGTTCTTGTAATCATTATTGTTGTTTTGCAGGCCTGGGCCAGGTTTGAACCCATCAGCTCTGGATTATGTGTCCGGCACCCTAACCACTGAGCAATGGGTGCTGAGCCTATTTTTATATTTTTAAGACACAGTCTCACTCTGTTCCCCTGGGTGGAGTGCTGTCGGTGCCATAGCTCACAGCAACCTCAAACTCTGGGCTCAAGTGATCCTCCTGCCTCAGCCTCAAGAGTGGCTAGGACTATAGTCACCTGCCACAAAGCCTAGCTAGGTTTTTCTATTTTTAGTAGAAACCTTGCTCAGGCTGGCCTCGAACTCCTGAGCCTCTAGAATAGAACTCTCAGCCTCCCAGAGTAGAACAGTCTGGGTTCAAATGCCAGCTTTGTCACTAACTGGCTGTTTTACCTGCCCAAAGTAACTTGCTTGCCCTCTGTGACTTCATTTCCTCACCTCTGCATTGGGGCTAGTGACAAACAGAAGTGGTTGTGAGGGTTAGATGTGCTAATAGCTCGTAAAGTACGTGGAACAGCACCTGTAGTATTCAGATGTTTGTGTCTATTCTTCCTAAGTAATGCAATTTAAAAGTAAAATTGAGTGATAGAAATTATTTAGAACTGAGTATGCACTGGGTTCTTTTCACCATGCAGTCATGTTTATAGTTTAAAGTGGTATGAGAGTGAGTGTGTGTGTGTGTGTGTGTGTGTGTGTGTGAAAGAGAGAGAGAGAGAGAGATTAGCCTAGTTTCCCAAGAGAGATGAAAGGTGAGAGATTAGGATGTTGAGGGCCTAAGTGAGACAAGTCTCCTTTCAAGGACACTTGAAAGAGTTATTTAGCGCTTTTGCCACCGTGCCTGGGTAAACTCTGTCCAGAGTTCAGCTTTGGACTATGTGGATCCCTTTGACTGCTCTGACAGTGCAGGGGCTGGAAAGAAGGTGCCGGAGCCACACTGGAACTCACCCCTGGGCCTCCACCCAGCCTCTGTTCCCACACTCTTCTCTTGAATAGTTACATTTTATATCTTCTGTTCAGTAGAGGCCTTCCTAAGGCTATGCGATTTCCTTCAATCAATAGAGCAACTTCCAGTAGGATAGAGAACCGTATGGTATTGGTCTTATGCTACAGCCGTGTCACAAGCATGGGAGCTGATTGTGTTGTAACTTTCCTTCTGAACTGCAGCTGCTCCAAGTACAGCAAGAGAGCTGAGCTTAACCTCACAACTTAAGAAGCTACAAGAGGCCATTAAGCAGAAAACAAAGTTAGAAATTGGGGACATTATCCGAATCAGAGGCTACATCCGCACATACAGAGAACAGCGAGAAATTCATGCCACCGCTTATTGTAAGTAAGCAAGAGAAATTTCAACCACATTGGTTATTATTCTGGATGTGTGTTCAGTAAATAAGAGTAAACACCAGACTTAAGGAAAGTTCAAATAAGAAAATTTAACTCTTTTTAATGTGGGAAATAATATTGTGTAATATGCTCTCTTTAGAAAAGCAGCATTTTGGGTGGTGCCTGTGGCTCAGTGGGTAGGGCGCCAGCCCCATTTACCGACGCTGGTGGGTTTGAACCTGGCCCTGGCCAAACTGCAACAAAAAATAGCTGGGCATTGTGGCGGGCACCTGTAGTCCCCACCACTTGGGAGGCTGAGGCAAGAGAATCTCCTAAGCCCAGGAGTTGGAGGTTGCTATGAGCTGTGACGCTATGGCACTCTACTGAGGGCAATAGAGTGAGACTCTGTCTCTAAAAAAAAAAAGAAAGTGAATCCTTTACTATATATAGTTGGCAAGTTTATTTGGACAACATAGTAGAGTTTCTGAAGTACTCTGAAGTTCTAAGTGTCAATTCATTAGGGCACAGTATTGATATTCTTCACAATGCTGGGAACACCACTGAGTCTGTTAACTTTAAAAGAAAATAGCTAATCAGAAGTATGATTTCTAGTTGGAAATCTCAAGGACAACTCTTGCTGTCCACCAGCGGAACAGGTGAGTAAATACACCAATGTGCCTTCCTGGTCCCAGCCTACTCCCTGGCCAAGCCAGTGGCACTTAGGTTTGCCTTCCCTCTCACAGGATGACTGGGAACCACTTAGCGAACCCTGGGCACCCACGAGGAAGGAGGCCTAGTTTGCACATGGGGAGGAACTGATCTCAGTGTCATTTCTGTGGCATCTTTTTTCTGGTGTTTATTAGATAAAGTGGATGACCCAGTGTGGAACATTCAAATCGCGAGGATGCTTGAGCTGCCCATTATCTACAGGAAAGTTTATGACCAGCCTTTCCGAAGACCGGCCCTAGAGAAGGAAAAGGCTCTAAGGTAAGCTGTGCCTCATCACTACTGAGAACACAGCTGAGCAGTGGGAGACCAGATGGTGGGGTCGGCCTGGGTTCAAATCACAATTGTCCACTACACTCCATGGGGCTCTGGGCATGTCCTCTAACCCTCTGTATGCTTCCATTTCCTCATCTGTAAAGTGAAGACAATAGTACATATGCTTAGGGTTATTGTAAGGAAAACAGATGTGTAATTGGAGTCACTGGAGGAGTAGAGGTGGGAGCAGAGAAAAATCACTCTGAAGAAATAATAGCTGACATTTCTCCAAGTTTGATACAAACTACAAACTCACAGATCTGGGAAACTCAGCAAATCCCAAGGTAAGAGACCTGACAAAAGCTGCACCAAGGTGCATCATTATCAAAATGTTATACCATAGCACACTGGAACCAAAAACCTATAAGAAAACCTACAACAAGCCATTCTCAACCAGGAATGATGTTACTCCTTTATTGCCCCGGGAGGTAGTAGGGAAGAATTAGCATAGATGTGTATTTATATGCATAATATGCTAATGTATGCATAAAGAACTCAGAGGAGATACAGACAACCAATAACAGCAGCTCCCTCAGGGGTGGGGACTGAGAGTTAGGATGGGAGGAAGATAAAAAGGCTTTTCACTGTGTCCCCATCTATGTTTTTAACATGTGACTATATTATATATTCAAAAAAAATTAAAGCACAAACTACAGACCTGGTTAAAATAAAAAGCAAAACTTCTCCATTTTCCTATCTCCTATTTCAGTACCATTCCCCAGAGGTTACTCTAGTTCCTGGCCTGATGTGTACCCTTTTATTTTTATTTATTTATTTACTTATTTTGAGACAGTCTCACTCACTCTGTCACCTTGAGTAGAGTGAGTGCTCAAGCACTCATGGCACTGTGGTCTCACAGCTCACAGCAACCTCAAACTCTTGGGCTCAAGTGATCCTCTTGCCTCAGCCTCCCAAGTAGCTGAGACCACAGGCACGCACCACAACTGGCTAGTTTTTCTATTTTTAGTAGAGATAGGGTCTCACTCTGACTCAGGCTGGTGTCGAACTCCTGATCTCAGGTGATCTACTGTCTTGGCCTCCCAGAGTGCTAGGATTACAGGCATGATCCACAAATCCAGGCATTGAGGAGTACCCTTTTAGACTTGTTTCTTCTTTGCTTACACAAGCATGAATATTCACCCATATATTTTGTAGGTTGTCATTTGCTTTTATACAAAAATGGAACCATACTTTACAAGCTTACAGTTTTTTTTTATCTGTCATGGATAGCTCTGTTGGTTCCTGCAGTTCCACCTCCTAATCTCAAACAGTTGCCTGATGTTCACTGTACAAATTATTATTTATGTCAAACGTAAGCATCAGTATAGTGTTGCATTTTCTAGGTAACTTCTGTTTTCTGCATGCCAAAAAGGAACAAAGATGATGGTTTTTTTGTGGGGCTTTTTTAAAAAGAACTTTCCTCCTTCAGCAATCCAGGTGCCCCGGACCTCACCAGTCTCACATGTTTGCTGAGTGAAAAAGCCAGAGAATTCCTCGTGGAGAACAGAGTACAGACCTTCTACCAGCAGGAGCTGGAGATGGTGGAGTCTTTGCTGTCCCTTGCCAGGCAGCCTGTGGTTCACAGCACCTCCTCCAACCAAGCGAGTGCACCCTGCCCACGTGAGATACCAGTCCCGGCCCCAAGTCTGCAGCTGCAGGGCGTGGGTGAACGTGACTGTGGCATTCAGACTAACAGGGTGGACCAGGGAACAGAGGTGATGATTCTATCACATGTTGTTTCTATTCTAGGAAGGTCACTGATCACTAAGCACTTGAAATGAGGCTGAACCTGCCCTTTCCCCTCCTTACTTAATCTTATTACGCTTGGTCTTTGAGTAGAAAATAAAAGTAGTCTTTGGGTGGTGGTACTTTGTTGTTAATACTCACTGAGATGTGCATTTAATCTCAGCAGAAGCCAAATGCAGGGGGCAGTAGATGACAGGAGATATTTATCCATCCAAGATGATTTATTGATCTGCAAGATCTTTAACTTGAACCATGGTTTTTTAATGACTTGCCTCTCTTTTTTAGAATAAGATTAACCTATTGTATTTTAGGAGTTTAAATAAAGATGAGCTTGTATTCAGTCTGTTGTATAAGTAAAATTCCAAGAACATTTAAGTAATTTTTTATTCTTCTTGGACAGAGTTGCCTCCATTTTTTCACTCCTGGTATTATAGGTGAACTTGTTTGGTTGTTTGGCGTTTCTTTATTGTGTGGAATTAAAAATTATTTGACCTATGTAAACATGAGGTCTAGCCCAAAAAAAGGAATTATTCAAGACTTTGGTTTTATGCTTTCTCTTTCATTATAGTTTTTAGGTTTGTTGGTGTTGTAACATGACTCATCTATTTATTTTTATGTCTTTTCTTTTTTTTATTTCAGTTAATGTGAGTGTACAAACAGCCAGGTTACAATATTTGCATATCTTAGGTGGAGTCTCTCTTGAAGCTGTGTCCTGCACCCAAAAGATGTGCCAAAACCCTTACATTGTGTCCACTAAGTGGGAGCACACCATTCCCCTCCCCTCTCTCTCCTCCTTCATTCCCCCTCCCCCCAACTTGAATTAAATTGAGTTTTTCTCTTATGTGAGCATATATTAGAGGGTCTACTGGCTTCATATTAGTGTTGAGTACATTGGGTATTTGCTTTTCCATTCTTGTGATACTTTATATTTATTTTCTTGTTTCTCCCAGGGAGTGATCTCACTTAAGTATCACCTTCTTGCCCTCCCTGGCCATGTGCTCTGATCACCACTTGGTCTCTCTCTCTTATCCCTGTTTTCATATTGATGATATCACTGGCATTTATTTGTTTGCCTGTCTGTTCCTCTACCAGATTTAAGCTCTGTGTCTCTCCTTGTTCTCTACCCAGGGCCTAGAACAGGGCTACTAGTGGAAAGCAGGGCATTGGTAATTATTTGTTAATTGAAGAAATGAGTGGTTTTTTTTTTAAGTTTTAAATGGTCCCAGAAAGTATTTACAAGCAGTTCCCAAGTTACAGACATCTGACTGACATACAACTCGCACTTAAGAACAGAGGCTATTACAGGTAATAGGTAAATGTACCTGTTCCAACTTGCATACAGATTCAACAAGAACAAACCTATAGAACCGATCTCATTCATAACCCAGGACTGCATGTAGTTAAAAGTAAGATTCCTTCCCGTCCTTCTACTTCCTTTTCCTGGAGACAGGCACCATTACTAGTCTCTTAAATACCCTCCTGGATATAGTCTGTGCAAATGTAAACTCTAAGGTGTAGCCCCTTCTCTTTTATACAGATGTAGCACGCTGTAGTTTCCTCTCAGACCAGCTTTCATTGATGAGCATGCCTTCCAGATGCTTCAAGACGTACGTACAGATTTGCCACTACAGACCTTTGCTACATATGCCATAACGTATTTAACCAGTCCCTCCATCCTGGGACTGTTGAGATGTTTCCTAGTCTCTGGCCATTACCAGCAGGGCTGCCGTGAATGCCTCTGCCAGGTAACATAAGTTGTTCGTGATTCCATTGGAACAGAAACTGGCTCACCCTCCTGACCTTCCAGGCATGGCCACTGTGTCTCAGTTTTGTTTGTGCACCTAATTATCTCTTCTGGGCAACAGGCTGATGTGCCCAGTGATCCATGATTTCATATGGGGAGATGAGGGATATTGTTTCAGAAAACACCGAGGTGGAAAGGGTCACGACTGGCGGCTTTATTCTTTGCCAAGGTTGAGTCTAAACAGTTGCAGCTCTCCAGCTGTCTGCTGACAGCAAGATTGACCTTCCCACTTAATCATTTAGAGAAGGCTCAAAGCCAAATTGACCTCTCAGGACTTCTGATGACTCTGTCAGCATATTTGGAAGGAAATTTAAAGCTTAGTGAAGACCACATTCTTCACATGAAGCCAGCTTCTCTGTGATAGCTATAATTAAGTAGAGAGAGAGACTTAAGGACTCTTTGAGGACTAAATGACTCCTCCATTCAAAAGGGGAATTTTTGGTGTGCTATCTTTTGAAAATGCTTAGAGCAGAAACTTGTGTCTGCCCAGCTCTGTGTGTTTAAAAAGAAATGAATATAACACTATATTTGCAGTCTTTGGAAACTTTTTTCCATCAATTATGAATTAGTCCCTCACATTGCTGTGGTTGGGGAGGTCAGTATCATTAAATTGAATTCGGTTTAATAGAAGCCTAGGAGACCAAAGATGCTTTACAATTACAGTGAAACCCGAGATTCTTTGGTGCTTTCTGTTGTCACACAGATGAAAGCTTAACAAAAAAATCATTGTGATGCTGTTATAGTTTAGAGGCAGGGAGAGAGAAGGTTTGAATGTTTCCTCCTTTCTCTTTCTTTTTTTCTTCATAGTGGCCCTTCTTAGCAAATCCAGAAACATGATAAGCAGGCCTTGCAAAACCATTGTTTCTGTGACAGCTGGATGAATGTTGAGTTTGTTTGGGAGTGAAGACTATATATATATTTCAGGATCCACCCAGTTCCTGACCTGAGCTGAGAAGAGACTTGGGAAGGTTTAGCGTGTTCAGCCGGTTGCTGTTTTTGTCTGTGAACGATTTTGGTTTCCTAAATCTGATCAGTCTGTCATTGCTCTTTTGAAAAAGACAAGAAAGACACAGATCTCCATCCAGGAAAAACTACTGGCTAGAAGAGATGATTGGAGGCTTTACCCAAGACTGGTGTTTATAACCCGGCCAGGGAAATATGTCCCACGGTCAGCTGAGACAAATGTTTTCAGAAAGGAAGCGTCACATACTGTTTATATTTACAGGGAGCCATTTCTGTGGCATCCTCCTTGTTCCCGGCTGAAGTTGTGTTTCTAATCGCCCAGGCCTAGCATTCTCTTTTCCTGCTGCTTGATCTTACTGAAGTCTGGGAGGAGGAACAGGCTCCGTAAGCTCTGGGGATAACCATCATTTTTAATGACAGGAATAATCGTGTAACGATCATTTCTAGTTAGTTTCCAGTATATTTCTATCTTGCTAACAGGTGTAATAAACTGGCCCTTAAGATACTGGTGTTAAATTGACTAAGGAAGATAGATCTTAGAATTACAAAGATGAAGGGGTTATAAAGGTTTATGAAGGAGCTGTCTATTTCAGGTTGATCAAGTGTCCCCTAAGTAAGAGCATTCATGTATGAAATTAAAAACAGCTCTGCCCTAAGCCCCCATGAATGATGATATATGTGGCTGAAGCTTGCTAGGTGAGGTGTTTATTCTAAACACACCCAGATAGCTTTTCTCCCTGTGGGAGTTGTCGAATATTTCTCAGTCTTACTGTCTCTTCAGAGAATGCATCCTGTCATAACCCAGAATGTTTGCCAGTTTTTAGGCCCTAATGTTCTAATGACCAGGTTATCCAGCTTGTTGTTTTAAGTGAAACATTAGACTATTAATTTAATTAAGAGCATTAGGCTGTCATCTTTAGCCCAGAAGAGACACGCTTATGGAATGTCACCAGGATCTATTAGATTAACAAAGTCCTTGTTTGGAAGGCCTCTTCTAGAAAGAGAGAGTTTCTTTAGGGATGGAACTATAAACATTTGAGACCATTTGGAGGTTCTTTCCTCTCTCTGTCACCCTGAGGAAATGTCATCTGCAAATCTCAACTGCACTTTTTTTTTTAGCATCTCTGGCTGTTGCCCCAGATACCCTTTGTAGACGCCTTTCATTAGAATTGGGACTTTGCCTTCAAACACTTTTTGGGAAGCTTGGCCACATTCCTTTGGAGCTCTGATCTTTTTAATATATTGATAAATTTCTGTCATATTAAAAATGGATTTGTACCTTGAAGCACAGTTGTTCACTCTTTTCTTTGTTTTGAGAATGAATAACAATCCCCAATGGACTAATATGAAGGATACAGCCTCTCCAGCGGGATATTTGTTTCCATTCATCTCACAGACATTCTGTTGGTCACCTGACATATGCCAGGGAGCAAGTGGCTGAGTTGAAATACAAAGTCCCTAACTCAGGAAGCACACTGTCTAGGTAACCAAGGTGGGACCTAGGCGATAGCCTCGCTTTCTTCGGAATAAGAAATAGGGTGACCTGGTAGCCTCTCTAGGCAAACTTAGAGAAGGAGGAAATATTGAAAGTGGAGATGGAGAGCTGACAGCAGCAGAGGTCCCTTCCTGGGGAGTTCTTTTCTCTCTCAAGGGCCACTCTCCTCTGCCTTCAGTCTGGTGGACCTCCCCCTCCCCTCTATAGGTCTCTGCACAGCTGCTTGCTTCCACAGCCCTCCATTTAAAATAAAAAGACTATTTAATACTTACTATATGCCGGTATCCCCACATTATTGTAATGTGTGGAAATATCCTTGAAGTCCCTAGGAAGAGATTATATATTGCCACAATTTTAATGGAGAAAGGGACTAATATGTATACAATATTTTTGTTCTGTATAAAAAATAAGTCAAAAATTGTCAAACAGAAGGAGTAGTTTCTTTATCCTCCACTACCTATTTTTGGGGGAGAGTTAATGTTGGGGGATCATTGAAGGTATAAGAAACCAGGTTACACTGATTATACTTGTTAGGTAAAGTCCCTTTCAGAATTGTGTCTTGCCCCCAAAAGGCGTGTGTGTCCCACTAAAGTATGGAACAGTTGAGGAGCATGACCCTGCCAGAGCACCTGTCTCCAACCCGTCCCCGTCCTCCTAAACACCTTCCTGCTAGGCCGGTACATTTACTCAGCAGATAAAAGGCCTGTTGGGCAAATTCATGAGCCAGTTGGTCTAGGCACTAGGGAGTCTCAGATGCTATAAAATGCAACTTATTTCTTTTCTTCTTTTTTTTCCTTTTTCCTTTTTACACAGGTGACTGTTCAGAAGGACACTACTTCCAAGGCAATTCATAGTATATTTAAGAATGCTATACAGCTGCTGCAGGAAAAAGGACTTGTTTTCCAGAAAGATGGTGGTTTTAATCACCTGTACTATGTAAGAGACCTGCAACTTAATTTTTTTCCTTAATAGCTTCCATTCCAAATGTATTTATTACTTACAGGCTGGCCACGGTGGTCACATCTGTAATCCTAGCACTTTGGGAGGCCAAGGCAAGAGGATTGCTTGAGGCCAGGAGTTCAAGACAGACATATTTATTACTTTAAAAAAACCACTTACTGTGTTTAAAATTTATTAAGGAAGTACGTGAAGTCAGAAGTGAAAGTTGGCCCTTATATTTCCCAAGGTGCCTACGTTGACAATACAGTTGACCCTGGAATGACATGGGTTGAACCGGGCAGGTCCTCTTAGGCATAGACTCTTTTTTCAGCCCAATGTGGACTGAAAATACAGTATTTGAGCATGTGAAACCTGCGTATAAGGAGGGTTGACTTTTCACCTTCTTGGGTTCCATGGCCATCTGGGAGACTTATGCACAGATTTTGGTACACATTGGTGGCCCTGGGACCAGCTCCCATGTTTACTGAGAGACAACTGTATATCTTCCTAGACATTTGTCTGCACATTTACAAATGCACATATATAAATATATGCTCCTGTGGCTTTTTTTTTTTTGATAAAAAATGTGACCATCGGGCAGCACCTGTGGGTAGGGTGCTGGCCCCATATACTGAGGGTGGTGGGTTCAAACCCAGCCCAGCCAAACTGCAACAAAAAAATAGCCGGGCATTGTGGCAGGTGCCTGTAGTCCCAGCTACTTGGGAGGCTGAGGCAAGAGAACACTTAAGCCTAGGAGTCAGAGGTTGCTGTGAGCTGTGTGATGCCATGGCACTTTACCAAGGGCAATAAAGGGAGACTCTGTCTTTACAAAAAAAAAAAAAGAAAAAAATGTGACCATCTTCTAAGTCAGGATATCTCAACCTCAACACTATTTGGGCCACATGTGTGACTACTATGGGCACTGTGGGATATTCAGCATCCCTGGCTTTCACCCCCTAGATGCCAGGAGCTCCCCAGTCATGACAAGCAAAAATGTCTCCAGACATTGCCAGTTGTCCTGACCAGGGACCATTGAGAACTGCTACTCTCAGTAATGTTTAGTAATGTTTTTGACACCAAAATAGCACATCACAGGCACCTTTCTACATTGGTACTTGGAAATCTACCTCATTCTTTTGAACATTTTCGTGTTATTCCATAGTATGGGTAACTTGCTGTAAATTATTTAGCCATTCCTTTATGACATCCACTTATGGTATTTCCAACTTGTGCTGTCCCAGGTAGTGATGCTAGGACTATTTTTATAGAACTGTCTTTGTGAACTTATGTCAGTATTTCTGTAAGATTGACTCTTTTTTTTTTCTTTTTTTATTGAGACAGAGTCTTGCTTTGTCAACCTTAGTAGAGTGCCATGGTGTCATAGCTCATGGCAACCTCAAACTCTCAGGCTCAAGTGATTCTCTTGCCTCAACCCCCCTAGTTGCTGGGACTACAGGTGCCCACCACAGTGCCTGTTTGTTTAGCAGGCCTGGGCTGGGTTCAAATCCACCAGCCCCAGAGCATGTGACCAGCACCGTAACCTCTGAGCAACGGGCACCCAGCCTGTAAGATTGACTCTTAAGACTAGGCACAGTGGCTCATGTCTATAATCTTAGCACTTTGGGAGGCTGAGGCAAAGGAGCACTTGAAGCCAGGAGTTTAAGACCAGCCTCGTGGCTCGGTGCCTATAGCTCAAATGGCTAGGGCACCAGCCACATACACCAGAGCTGGCGGGTTTGAATCCAACCCAGGCCCGCCAAACAACAATGACAACTACAACCCCCAAAGAGCCAGGCATTGTGGCGGACACTTGTAGTCCTAGCTACTTGGGAGGCTGAGGCAAGAGAATTGCTTAAGCCGTTGGAGGTTGCTATGAGCTGTGATGTCATAGTAGTCTACCTAGGGCAATGGCTTGAGACTCTGTCTCAAAAAAAAAAAAGGGTGGCACCTGTGGCTCAAAGGAGTAGGGCGCCAGCCCCATATGCTGGAAGTGGCAGGTTCAAACCCAGCCCCGGCCAAAAACTGCAAAAACAAACAAACAAACAAACCAGCCTTGGCAATGTAGTGAGATCCCTATTGCTATTAAAAACAAACAGACAAACAGAATTAGTTGACGCACACCTGTAGTCCCAGCTACCGGGAGACTGAGGCAGGAGAATCCCTTGAACCCTGTAGTTTGAGGTTGTAGAGAGCTGTGATGATACCACTGCACTCTAGCCCCAGAGCGCGACCCTGTCTCAAAAAAAAAAAAAAACCACCAAAATAAAAAAAAAAAAAGATTGACTCTTAAAAGAAGAATTGCTGGAACAAAGGGCACATATGCTTCAGCTTTTGGCGGATGCAGTCTGGTTGGCTTCCCTGAAGTCCATGCCAGTCGATAGTCCGGCAGGAGCACACATGCCGCTGCATCTCACTCTTCCTGAGTGAAAAGTTTGCTTCTTGCTGCATTCCTTTAGTGCTGGAGGAGCCAAGCTGAAAACAAGCCTCCTCGTGACACTGATACTAGCAGCATGGATGTGGCCTCGGCTACGTGTGATTCCTCTGGAGCCTGATAACACTCTGAGGTATCCCAGCGGTCTCGTCACTGACAGGAGATTCCTGAGGGGAAGCTTGCCTTCTCAGGACATTCTCGAAGTTCATTTACCCTAGCGATTCCCCATTTTAGAGAGTTTTTGAAAATGAGGATATAATTTAAATACTACTAGAGTAACTTGTCAAAGAGATAGCCCAATCTGGGTAAAGGATGACGGGGGCCCCCAGTTCGTGGGGGATAATTGAGCTGGTTACCTCTGGGAAGTTGGGGAAACTCCTGGGGCAGCTCACTGGGAGCCCTCCCAAGACACATCCTTCCCGGCGTGCAGAGAGCTGCAGTGTGGGGCGAGGTGCGGTGGGCTGGGCACTTCCTCCTGTGAATCACCGGGAGTCTGAACCGGGTGCTCAAGCTGGAATAGAGCTCTTGCCCTTCTCAGACTTCACTCCTCCCTTGCCTTTCAGATTTCCTTTCTCCTGAGGCCCTGCTTCGGGGAAATGGTTATCACAGTAAAGTCAACACTTGTGTTTGTACAGTACTCTCCTGCTTGCAGCAGCTTTTTCACACTTTACCTTACTTAATCTTAACCTGACCTTGTGAGTTGGGAGAAGGAAGGTATTACCAACATCCCTGTTCTATAAAGTCAGGTCAGACAGCATTCTTGGCCTGTGTCTAAGGGGGAAACTTAAGCTATTTGCTTGCATGCTTCTTTTCCTTCTCCTGCTTTCTTCATCCCTTCCTTCCTCTGCCCTTTATTTCCTTTCTCTTTTTCTCTTTCCTTCTCTCTCTCTGTTATTATACTTACTCTTGAATATGAAGGTGAAACCCATTTGTCTGCTGCTTCCCTCTCACTTGAGCTGGTTGAGAAAGAAAGTAGGTTATATCTGCCTTTGCGAGCAGAAAGTTTTGGTGGAGGCCAGGTGTGGTGGCTTACACCTATAATCCTAGCACTCTGGGGGGCCGAGGCAGGTGGATTGCCTGAGCTTAGGAGTTTAAGACCAGCTTAAGCAAGAGCAAAACCCAACTCCACTAAAAATAGAAAAACTAGCTGGGCTTTGTGGTGGGCACCTGTAGTTCTCCCAGCTATTCTGGAGGCTGAGGCAAGAGGATCGCTTGATCCAAGAGTTTGAGGTTGCTATGAGCTATGATGATACTGTGTCACTCTACCCAGGGTGAGAGAGTGAGACTGTATCTCAAAAAAAAGAAGGGTTTCAGTAGATATGCTAGCTTTATTCTCATACTAACTTGTCCTTATAGTTTTTTTCTTTTATTTTTTCCTTGTGGTTGGGAGAAGGAAGAAAACTTACGCAACGCATGACAGGTGACATGGCCCAGAAGAAGGAGTCATGGGGTGGAGATCAGACGCTTTGATTAGTGGTGCCTCCATCGGAAATGTAATAACTAATAAGAGAAATATTATCGACATGTTATGGGTGTTTAAGAAAAGAGTTGCTTCTTGAAAGTACACGATTTCCAGCTTTCCTTTACCTCATGTCTTCAGTGAACCAATTCCTGGGGGTGTGTCCTCTGGGCAATGAGGGAGCAGTGAGCTGCTTAGGGACAGGACTGGTTTGACAGTAGGCCATGTATCAAAAACCCCGTTGTCAGAGTAGGGAGGATGATTGTTATGAAATCTTTAGAAACTATCCTAAATGCTAATTTGGGTATCTGGATGACACACTGCTGTGTTACCTAAGAGGAATTATTTTTCCTATTTAGGTAACCAGAGAAGACAAAGATCTACACAGAAATATCCGGCGGCTCATTCAGGAGGAGTGCCAGAAACCAAACCGTAAGTGGTGCAAGGTACAAGAGACACCCAGGTGCCTGGAAGGGGGTGCTCCCTCCCAGAGGGCACTGATGGGAGGAGTCAGGAGACTTGGGGCTTTTCCCAGCAGTGACCTACGAAGAGGATGGTCAGGAGGTTCCTCTCTGAACCTCTCTGAAGTGAATGCTAGGATAGCACACTTGTTCTGACCTTGGCTGCTCGGAAGATTCAACCTTGGAGCTTTTTTAATCATGCAGAGCTCCTCCCCCACCCCCGGGGAGTGGTAATGCTGAATCTGCACAGAGGACCAGGAGGTGGGTAGGCAGGTAAACTCAAGTGGTTCTGATACAGTGAGGTAAGCCACCGCTCTGGGACCAAAGAAATGGTTTAGAAATGGTTTTCGTGGGGTTAGTTCGGCCCCTAGTGGTTAGATGCTAGAACTGTAGCTTGTCTGATGACATTACCATTTTTGCACTCGATAGGAGAAAGCATTAGTTCTATCTTAAACCCCATGTAAACTGATAGTCTTAAAGGTGACTTTTCTTTTTTTTTTTTTTTGAGACAGAGCCTCAAGCTATCCCCCTGGGTAGAGCGCCATGGCATCACAGCTCATAGCAACCTCCAACTCCTGGGCTCAAGCGAGTCTCCTGCCTCTGCCTCCCAAGTAGCTGGGACCACAGGCGCCCGCCACAAC
>CAUYQV010095550.1:0-22533 GCA_963574575.1 Galagoides demidoff
CCAGCTATCCCCCTGGGCAGAGCGCCACAGCTCAGAGCAACCTCCAACTCCTGGGCTCAAGTGAGTCTCCTGCCTCAGCCTCCCAAGTAGCTGGGACTACAGGCACCCGCCACAACGCCTGGCCATTTTTTGGTTGCAGCCGTCATTGTTGTTTGGCGGATCCGGGCTGGGGATTCGAACCCGCCACCTTAGGTGTATGTGGCTGTCGCCTTAGCCGCTTGAGCCACAGGTGCCAAGCCTAATTGTTGAATTTGTCCATTTATCCTCTCAGTTTTATTATTATACTTCATATACTTTGAAGTTCTATTGTTAGAGAGAAAAACATTTAGGATTACTATGTCTTCTTGATGAATTGTCTCTTTTACCATTATGTAATGCCCCTTTTTATGCTTGATTATTTTTCTTGCTCTAAAGCCTACTTTGTCTAATTATATGTTAATATGATAATTCGATATTTCTTTTGATTAGTGTTTGTATGGTATATCATTTTCTATCCTTTTACTTTTAACCTGCCTGTGGTTATGTATACATCAGACTTCTTACAGGCAATATAATATTGGATTTTTTTTAATTTAATCCACTCTGACAATCTCTGTCTTTTAATTAATGTCTTTAGATCATTTACATTTAATATAATTATAGTATGTTTATATGTAAGTCTATCATTTTATAATTTGTTTTCTGTGTATTCTTTATATTTTTTGTTTCTCTTTCCATTTTTCCCCCTTTTCTGCTTTCTTTTCTCTGTTTCATCTTAGTATATTTATTAAATGTTTATTATATTTCGTAGTATAGTTTTGTTTTAGGTGTATCTCTTACTATAGTATAGTATTATAATCTAGGGATTATAACATATAGACTTAATGTTCTTCAGTCTATTTAGAATTAGTATTTTACCACTTTGAAGTAGAATGCAAAATCCTTACCAGTATATAGTCCTTCACTTTCTTCCCTTCATGTTGTAGCAATCATATGCATTACATCTACATATGAAATTCCATCAGATAATGTTACAATATTTTTCAATGTTCACACATATTTTTTAAAACTTAAGATGAAAGAAATAATCTTATCTATACTTACCTAGATAATTGCTAGGCCTACTTGCTCTTCCTTTCTTCCTGATGTTCAAAGTTTCCCTCTGGTAGCATTTGTCTTCCACTGGGAAAATTTCCTTTAGCATTTCTATTACAGCAGGCCTGTGGGTAATGAGTTCTTATAGTTGCCTTTCATCTAAAAATGTCTTTACTTCATCATTATTTCTGAAGGGAATTAATTCTGGAAAGAAACTTTCAAATTGTCCAACTCAAAATACTTATTGACATGTGAGGAAAATGAAACATGGAGACATTCAATAATTAATCCCATGCCATCAAGCTAGTTATGACTGAGCCAAGCCCACAGTCTAAGCCCTCTAACTCCTAGTCCAGTGCTCTGACCTTCCCTCCACAATGTCCTAGTTTGCCATCTCAATTATTGAGTTTGCACTGGGAATAAAGTTATGCAAAAGAACATAGTTATCATATGTTTAATAGAAAAAAATGTAAAATTTTCATTTTTTAGGACTGATGAGGATTTTGGAAATCATTCACTTCAGTGTTGCATGTTCCAAATGAAGCCTAGAGAAGGTAATTTAGTTTCCTAACAGAAATTTATTAATAAGTATAGCCAAGACTTTCTATAGCAAGATCACACTCCTACTCATGATTTGTAAAGAACAGGCACTTAAACTGTTTGTTTGTGTTCCTCAGGAGTAGTGAGGGATTATTCTGGGCCAAACATACATATGGACTCTCTCTCTTCAGCCTCCTTCTGACCACATGACACAAGTTAAATGGCCAGTGCTAGATAATGGCACCTAGCTAGACTATTTGGAATCAAATCTGACTTTTTTCTTATTAGCACCATCCTCTTAAACATGACTCCCAAACTTCAGCATATGTCAGACCAATAAGAATCAGCTTATTGAAAATGCATATTCCTGGCCCCACTTCTAAAGATTCTGATTCACTAAATCCAATGTGGTCCTAGAATTTGTGCTTTTATAAACACATAACAGGGAATTCTGATCCACTGTCTACACTTTGAGAAATCTCTGGTTTATATTGAGGCATTATGTTTTGGTCATAATAGAAAAATCTAGACTTTCTAGTTCAAAATAAGGTAATTAGATGCTACCTTGAATCAATATGAGGTTTCTGAACCTCATTCCCTTCTGGATCTGTTATTCATAGTAAGTTTAATTGCTTCTTTCCCTTCTCTCTGTTTGCTGAGACAGCTAGCAGGCAAAGGCAACCTTGCCCTCACACACATCTGTACTGTAATGAAAACTCTCAGGGGACATAGACATCTACATTCAGCATAGTTATTTCTTTATATCTCTCTGACTGCCTCCTCAATAGGCCCACTGAGATTCTATTAGATGTTCTAAATAAGTAAAGTAGTTAACACCTATCGGAGGCAAGATTTTTTTAAATCCACATTTTCATCCTAAATAATCTTTCCCAAACCACTCTCTATCTCCATAGATGAGTACACATGGGCCAACAAGAATTTATTAATTATCATCTGCATGCCTTGCTATATATGAAATCCTATAAATGGAGGAAAAGGAAGGAAAAAGCCTGTTAGCCTTGAACTTACAGAGCTCTAGTCTAGTGTAGAGAATCAACCAAACGAAGAACTAGTCATATGCTAAGCAACATGGGACCACGTGCAAGACAAAAATAGAACATAACCTTCACAGACTGAGGAACTCTGGTGTTTGAATGGTGACCCTGTTGTTTTCACTATTTAACTCTTGGAAGCAGAGCACTTGATATTTAGCTAGACTAAAAGGAAACACAAGTGTGCCTGTATTTGCTCCTCTTAATGCATGCAGCAGCACAGATTCCTAATCTGCTCAGCATACTGCCTCGTACTTTTTCTTATTTGCCTTATAAGTACAGATTGATCTTGCCTCCATAATGATCACAAAAGGCAAGAAATAACCGTGTCATATATTTACATCTCCTATAGCGCCCGAAACTATGCCATTCTATCATAAGCAATAGTGAAGGGTCTGTTAGGCCCTGTAGTAGGTCCTGAAAGAGATTCCTCAGTTGCATAGACGGCCAATATCCCCATCCTCACTCAGCAAACATTTCTTGAGCATTTCCCAAATGATAAGCGCCCGTCTTTAGAGATCTGTGTACACGGATAAGTAACATTCTCCCTCTATACTCAAAAGCTGATGCTCCAGTAAGGCGGACAGACATGTCCTATGTTAATTTGCAAGGGCTGCTCTTGCCAAGCACCACAAGCAACAGAAATTTAGTGTCTCACAGTTCTAGAGATTATAGCTCCAAGGTCATGGTGACAGCAAGTTGGTCTCTTCTGAGGGCTGTGAGGCAGAGTCTGTTCCAAGCCTCTTTCCTAGCTTCTGGTGTTTGCTGGAAATCTTTGGCATTCCTTGGCTTGTAGAAGCATTACTTGGATCTCCATCTTCATCCTCACATGGTGTTCTCCCTAGGTGTAGGTCTCTGTACTCCAATTTCCCCTTTTGATAAGGACACAAGTCATAGTGGATTAAGGGCCCACCCTACTCCGACCGCATCTTAACTAATCACTTCTGCAACAACTCTATTTTCAAATAGAGTTACCCTCTGAGGCATTGGCAGTTGGGATTTTAACATATTAATTTGAGAGGGGACATTCAACCCCTAACACACTAACAGCTAAACACAGCAGGGTTGATGCTGTCACAGAGGAATATCTGAGGCTTCACGGAGCACATGACAGCACCTGGCACTGAGTTTAAGAGGCTTGAGGGCAAGCATCAGAGAAAACACAAGTGGCTAAAGCTTGGGTGGACAACAAGTGTTTTCCAGGTAGGAAAAGGAAAAAGAGCTTTTTATTAAAGTTTAGGCACATCTGTGGGAGCTTGAAGCACTTGGGAAGCGCAGAAAGTATGATGTGATGAAGACAAGAGTGGAGCATATAAAGAAGAGGGGAGACAGAAACCAGATCGGGCAGAGTTATGTCACAACCAGTGAGCTAATCAGGAGATAAGGAGAGGTATGGAGGGGGTTAGGAGTATGTGCTTTCTAGAAAGCTCATTCTGGGAGGAGAATGAGCGGCAGGGAAAGCAGACAGACCAGTCAGGAGCCTATGTGCAAGTCTAGGGAAGAAACTGGGAAGCTCTGGAGACAAAAAGAGCAGTAGAAATGGAAAAGGGGGATGGACTTCCAACAGGAAGCCTGACAAAGAATGATGGGCCGAAGCAAGCAGCAACTTAGGATAACTTCAGTGAATGGAAAGGGTGAACATGAGGCTGGGGAAGAAATCAGGAACCACGGCATGAAGGATGAGAGGAGGAGAAGAAAGGCAAGGCTCTTTGGTGAGAGAAGGAAAGAGACTTGAGGCAAACCTTAAGGATAGTGCCATCGGACCAGCCAATCCTGCTGGTAGAATTTCCACTCTCCTACTCAAATTTCATTCACAGTAATATCTGACTTCCGTATGCAGTTCTGCCCTTGACCTTTAAAGGGCAGGGAAAAAAAATGTTAACATATATTGTTCCCTAAACGGGGGCCAAACAAAAGAGTCTACTAAGGCAGCGTGACCCATCACTTGGGGAGAACTGAAGTGGTAAGACATGTGACAGCTTCACATCCATGTCCCAAGCCAGTCCAGGAAAACAGACACCTGTCTGCCATAGTGTTACAGACACAGTACCACCATTCTGTGAGTCCTTCATCCACTAGCCAGGACGCCTAATGAGATACATCAGAAGGTGCAAAGTTTTTCAGCTATGGGACACCAGTTAAAACTTAATTCCAGGCTCAGTGCCCATAGCACAGTAGTTACTGTGCCAGCCACATACACCCAGGCTGGCAGGTTTGAGCCTGACCCAGGCCTGCTAAACAGCAAGACAACTGCAACAAAAAATAGCCAGACGTTGTGGCAGGCACCTGTCGTCCCAGCTACTTGGGAGGCTGAGGCAAGAGAATCACTTAAGCCCAAGAGTTTGAGGTTGCTGTGAGCTGTGACACCGCAGCACTTTACCAAGGGCGACATAATGAGACTCTGTCTCAAAAAAAAAAAAAAAAGTGTATATATATATACACACACACACACTTAATTCCAGATTTAAAAAATAAAAAGATTCAAGAACCCCTCAAAATGCCCCCCATACCCAGGTGAGTGAGGAGGCTGGGAATACTATCTCCTTGGGGTTTTTCAGTTGGGCTGGGCATTCAGGCCACAATATTGTACTCAGGAAGACGGTGCCTTTTTGCTAACTTCCTTTTCCATCTTTTCTGTCTTTGTCCTACCCATGAACAGTCTCCCAGCTGACCTAATAGTAGAGCACTACTGCAGCAAGAGTCATCTAACTATCGCAAACCTATTTCACACTTATTTAGCATGAGCCAGAGGCTAGGCTAAGCAATTTAAATACAGTCAGAGGCCACGTAATGATATTTCAGTCAATACAATGGTGGTCCCATAAAATTAGAACATGCCCAACGAGTTTGTAGTCTAGAGTAACCGGGTAGACCATATAGCCTAGGTGTGCACGTAGTAGGCTGTACCATTTACGTACAATCCAAGATGCTCACACAATGACAAAATTGCTTAAGGATGCATTTCTCAGATGTGACGCATCACTTTAATTCAGTTAAGCCTCTGTTAGACCCTAGAACAGAGTTTCTATTACACCCCCCAGAGAAGGGATGGCCAGAACCGCAAGAAATCTTCCACTGAACCACAGGAAAAAGATTTCTATCGGAACCAAGTCCAAAGTATGTCTGCAAGTTGATTGCAGCAAGGAAGGGGAGATGGTTAAAGAGCAGAATTAACATACATGGGAAGCTTTGCTGCCAAGGCAGGCAGCTTATGGCAAGAGATGCCTTTTCCTGAACTTTGGGCAGGGCGGAGCCGCCTCCTGAGAGGGGCTTGTGCTTTCCTATACTACCAGGTTATTAATTAGGACCAGGAGCTCCGGGCCCACCCTCTTCCTTAAAGGAAAGCTGGGTGGGGGGAGTACACATTACCTCACAGCATCTCAGACGAGAGCTGGACTCCAGTGATTCATTTGGGTGGACTACTTTCACACTCCAAAGTTCGGAGTGGGGTCAGCAGGGTCCCTCCCTCCTTCAGCGCAAAAAACATTTCCTCTTTCTAAAGTGCAGGCAGGGTAGGACTCAAACTCCATCCAAACAGGAAATCGCCAAGATTCTAGGTAAAACTGGTGCCTTATTTTTAAAGGCCAAGATCCTTCACTCACCAAGTGGGTGTTTCTTGAGCGCCTACTACGTGCCAGGCGCGCGCCCCGGAGTGGTTAGGAATGTAGCCTGTGCCCCTTCTCGGTGGGAGGATACGGAGAAAGAAGGTGCACCCTCCCTCCACCAACACAAATATGTCCAGTAGAGATGACAGACAAGGCTTTCTGGGGGCTATTGTCTATTTTCTAAAAATAGAAATGATAGTAAAAAACTCTAAACCCCTCGCCTGAATCCCCCAAAGTGTCTAGACTCAGACCCGAGCAGGGGTAGTGGGATTCCTGGAGCGAGGGTGATGGGTGCGGGCAGTGGGTCGGGTGACAAGGTGGACAGGCAGAGCCTGCAGAGGGCTGGGGAGTTGGCTGTCGAGCTGCGCCAGAGGCAGGTGCCAGCTGAGAGTGGGCGGAGGTGCCGGCGCCAGGCCAGGCGTGGGGAGGCCCCGCATTACCTCTGCCTCTGGGAGTCCGGGCGCGCAGACAAGCTCCCTGGAGCCGCCCCTGCTCGCCAACTCCCGGCTCCCGCCGCTGGTGCCAGCTGTGGGCACTGGTGTCCCCACTGCCCGCAAAAGGAGTCGCGGGAACAGTTGCGGCAATAGCCCAGCGACCGCATCCTCGGGAGACACGCCCGGGGCTCCGCAGCCACCCGCCTCCGCTGCTTTCCGCGCTCCTCCTTGCGTCGCCCCCTGCCCCGCCGCCTGTCCGCCTGCCTGCGGTGGCAGCAAGCACCGGTGCCCTGGGGCCTCGTCGCCTGTCGCGGACGCCCGGGAGAGCTGGTGTGGGGGGGAAAGGTACAAGAAGCGGACCCCCGGGAAACAACCTCCCGTACCCTCTCGGCTCTACTTGGCGCGGAGAAGCTACACCCGCCACCTCGAGCCCGGGCGTTCTGTGCATCCTGTCACCAAGTTCAGGGGCGACAGCCTCAAAGGGGGTCCAGTCCGCGCGGTGAGCATTCCGGCCCCATCGAGCCCGGCCGGCCCACTGGGGGATTCCAGGAGCGTCTTCTGCCTGCATCCCGGGCGCCCTCTCGGGTCACCGGACACGGCCCGCCCGCTCCCAGCGCTCCCCTTGGCCGGCGTCCCCCGCCGACCCGCGCCCGGGCTGGGCCATGCCTGGGCTGCGCCGGGACCGCCTGCTGACCCTGCTGCTGCTGGGCGCGCTGCTCTCCGCTGACCTCTACTTCCACCTCTGGCCCCAAGTGCAGCGCCAGCTGCGGCCCCGGGAGCACCCGCGGGGCTGCTCTTGCTCGGGGCGCGCCTCCTCCCCGGCCCCGGCCGCAGCCTCCTCGGCCCCAGGCACAGTCGCGCACAACTTTTCCCGAGCCGGGCCCAAGGCTGAGCCGGCCGGCGGCGGTCGCAGCGGCTCGGGTTCCAAGCTGCAGGCCCTCTTCGCCCACCCGCTGTACAATGTCCGGGAGGAGCCGCCACTCCTCGGACCCGAGGACTCGCTGCTGGCCAGCCAGGAGGCGCTGCGGTATTACCGGAGGAAGGTGGCCCGCTGGAACAGGTGAGGACCCCGCCTGGGGGATCCGAGAGCGCGCGCCAGCTCCGGCCTCCCCGCACCCCCTCTCTAGCCTCCCTCGCCGCCCCTGGCACCGGGCTTAGAGTGTTCCCTCCTCTGACCCCACCAGCTGTGGCGGACCTCAGAGTTCAGTCCTGCAGTGACATGTCAGTTCCAGAAAAAGTTTCTATGCAGCCGAGCAGAGAAGAAACGCTCGGAGCCCCTCCCCTTGGGCTCCTGGTGTGTTCGTTGCTTAGCCCCACTCTGGTTCCCGGGTCCGTGCCCACCCCCTTTCTCTTGGTCCAGATGTAGAAGGCCATTGCTGGTTTTGTCCCCAAACAGAGCAACATCAGAGCTGGTTCGAATTCAGCTTTTAACCCCTGCTCTTGGGGCAGACCCAAGCACCAAAACTGTCGGTCTTCCTCAAGCCCTCTGGCCTCTGTCAGCGAACACAAGGGTGGGTGGACGGGGCAGGAGATACGTGCTCGGGGATCACTGACACAGCCACCCCACTGTTCTTATTTAAAACATGGCTTGTCCCTCTCTGTCCGGTGTTAGAACTTGAAGGCAGTGTTATAATCTTTTATTAGTGTGATGATACGAACTGACCTGGAGGAGGCTTGATGCTTCTGCAAAAGAGAGAGAAATCTGCCCGGGAATTTGTAAGACTTAAGAAGGATGCTTGGTTTTTTAAAAACTGGGGCATTGGGAGAGGCAGAATGGTCTTTGCAGAGATCTCCAGCTAATGGCAGGAAGCCTTCAGGAAGTATAGAACTTGTCTGAATGTCACTAACAAACGGAGTTCACTTGCAAACCACACCCATCTCTTCTTAATACAAGAGATTTCAAAATGAGATGTCATGTGTGGTTTCACAGCCCCTCTGGAGGATGGGTAGGCCATAAATCTCTGTGGAAACTCAGAGCTAGCCCAATTTAACTGCTCATTATTCTTTCTGTAGTGCTGACGCTGGGGGAAGGGGAAAAATTTAGAAAAATTTTTAAAAGGAAGACGTTGAGTTACTGGCTGAATCACAGTGATGAATTTCAATTGCTACTCTATGGCCGATGATTTTATATTAGAAAGAAAGTGGTTCTCAATTGCCTTGCTAATTGCGTGCAATAATAAAGGGCAATTTGAGATTGCTTCTCCGGCACTGTCATCTTCAATATTACCTTTATTTCGTCAATAACATAGGAGTCTGGATCAGTGAACTAGGAAATTTTGCCCTCAGAAAAGTTATCTATGCGTCTCCTGCCAATTTCAAAACAAGAGATTGCGGTCAAAGTCACTTGCTTTTGTAAATGTGATCCGTGTTCCTTTAGTCACATTTCTGTAGCCTTCAGCTTCCCTGTGTCACTTTGGTCCTGAAGGAACTGCTGAGGGAATATTTTGGCAGAAAAGCAAGATTCTTTCTCACCAAGCTGTTTTTAAAATAATTTTAAGCTTGATTCCCACACTTATGTGTCAAAACAAACACAAGCCACACACGCGCACACACACACATTTACCAATGAGAAATGGTCTTGGCTATTTAAGAAGATCGATGGGGGCTTGATAACTCAGAGGTCATAGCGTAGTTTTGTGTTGTTGGGTGAAAGTGACACATTTCTCCAGCAGCTTTGTGGGCCATACCAGGAAGGTCACCACACTGGTAAACACTGACAGGACACTGCACCATGCCTGCTACACCATGAGTGCTGCGGACGCCTCCAGATCCCAGTGCAAACAAATATTTAGAAGAGGCAGCAAAGGAAGTTACCATGCTCAGCCTCACTAATTGTTTTTCTCTTGCACAAACAAGCCCTCCTTGTTTATAGCCACAACCTTGCCAATATTTAAAATCTAGTGATTTATAACCATATGTGGACGCCACCACACCAACGCCTATTATCAAGTGCTACCCAAAATAATTGTATCAGCAAACCATCTGCCCCATGAATGGAGGTACAGTTAATAAGCCAAATCAACATTCTTCACCCCTTTCCCAGTAGAGACTATTAGTCTGAGTGATTTTTTTTTTACTCTTTTCACCACCAAGAGTGGTGTATAAAATAAGGAACAGTAGAAAGTCAAAATCTTTCTGCAATTGAGCTCATTACCAATGGGAGGTAGATATTGGCTGGTCTTCCCACCCCACTCTGTACATTCCATTTTAATGGAATTTTGATTTCTTATGGTGGAAAATGGAGGTTGTGCATTGCTATGTAAGTATCGGGCTCTCAATCAATATGTGTTCAATGGATGTCAATATTTAGTTAAGTTAAAAACGGGAAGGCATGCTGCGTGGGGGGTGGGCTGCCCGTGTGCTATCTGACCCCAACGTTTTCTGCACACCTCCTTAATCCACTATTCTTTGCTCTCTTCTTCTGTTTTCCCCCCACAAAATGTAAGTAAATATGGCACAATCCGAGTCAAAAGTGTAATCAGGGAAAGCGTTTCTGTCAGGTCGTCGACTGCTGGCCACAGTCAGTGAGACAACGCCAGGTTCCATCAGGCCTGATGACACGTTTGGCACCTCTTTTGAATAGTGAAGAAGAAAGAGCACAGGGAACAAGGGAAATGGAGTCTTCACTATTTCAGGCCATATACCAACAAATCACAAGCTGTTCGTCCTTTTCTTTAATTAGGGAGGAAGCAAGAAGGCTTACCTGGAACACAGGTGAGGGTTCCCGTTGCTGCTGGCCTTGCATTCTTAGATGCTGAGCTTGGTACTTCTTCCCTGGCCCACAAGCCGCCTAAGCCAGACAACATCTGTCCCTTGACATGTCAAAACTGGTCGGCTTGGTCTGGCCTTTTGCCCGCATATCTTTGGTCAGTTTCTCTGTAACCCTCTGATCTTAACAGGCAAGGTCAAACAGGGTCATGCCTCCCTATACAAACTCCAACAGCTACAGCACAAGTACTGAGTCTCTGCTTTGCTTTCTTGACATCTTTCTCAGGACAATAAAATCAGAAAGGTTGCGTTGTCCTACAATTATACATTCAGCATTTCTTAGAAGTGTAGAAGGGAGCGTGTGTGCGTGGACATGTTTACCATGCTGGGAAGCTCTGGTCTTCCCCTCTCCTCCACCCTCTTGCTGTCACTGAAAGAAAACCTAGCCTCGAGTCTTTGAAAATCACAGCAAGGAGTCTGGGAATCTTTTCAAAAATGACAGTTGGTCAAGGGGAGTACATTGGCGGAAGTTTTTCCGGGAGAAGCTTTGAGAAGATCCAGAAGCTGAGGCAGACAGAGGAGCAGGGGGAGAGAAAGTCAGCAGGGAGGGAAAGGAATTCCCCTGGAAGTAAGGATTGTCTATTCTACGAGTTTGGGGAAGGCAGCTCCTTTCCCCCATGGCATCTGTGCGACAAACCATACAGTCTCACCCCCATCTTTTTATCTCTTTCCTGCTTATTGCATCCTGCCCAGACCATTTGGAACCTAGATTTGTTGTGAGCAGGCACTTCAACCACAGGATGAATGAAAGTCTAGGTTCTTAGTCATGGATGGGGCCATTTGCCTTTCTCCCAGAGTTAACAGGGCCTTGGCCCCTCATCTGGTTTTTCGGCCTATAATGCCAGGCTAAGAAAGGAGCTGGGCTCCTTCGACCTCAACCACGATCTGCGTGTGGTTATCAGAGGGAGTGTAGATCTCAACTTCCATTTCCCATTTTCTCCCAATTAGAGCCTTGGTTGACTGGTTTTGGAAAAGATATTATTTTAGTGGCTTCTGACTCCCTGGACATGTAGCTAGAAGAAACCTCTCCACTCTTCTCAGAATCAAAGCCTCCAAGCAGATGGCTTCCGAAAGGGCTAATCCAGAAGGCCATTTTCAGGGTTTTATTCCCCTTCATTCTAAAGATGGTCTGTGCTGCCATTGCCACAGCAAAGACCTAAATCCAGGGAAACTGTCAGTGCCTGTTTCCAAATAGATCAAAATGAGCTGCCCGCCTCCAGCCAAGTACTGAAGGCTATTTCATAGTTCCCAAACCCTAACACATTTCCTTCATCCCAGCTAAGTTCTCATCAATCCTGGGACCCCAAATGGCTAATTGTTTTGCATGCCAATTCTTGCACACTTGTTATGTGCGAGGCATTTTACATACGCTTGCTAGTTCAGGCCTTACGACGTCTGTAGCGGTAAATGCTGACAAGCAGAATTCCAAAATGGCCTCTGAGTGTTTCCAGCCCTGGAGCACACACACCTCCTCGTTATTCAACCGGCTGCCAAAACGGGTACCCCCATGAAGGGATTTTACAAATGTTATTAAAGACCCAGATCAGTAACCTTTGGGAAAGGAAAAATTACCCTGTAAGCCTCACCTAATCACACGAGCCTCTTAAAGCAGAGAGCTTTGGGGGACTGATCAGAGAAGAGGAAGTCAGTGACTCAAAGTAGGATGAAGATTTGATGAGCCTTTACTGACCCAGAGATGGAGGAGCCACATGGCGGGGGTTAGGATGGGGTTGAGGAGCTGAGATCGGTCCCAGCTGGCAGCCAGGGAGGAAACAGGGACTTCAGTCCTGCAAGCACAAGGAGATAAATTCTGCCACCAACTAGAACAAGCTTGGAAGCAGATCTTTCCCTAGAGCCTCCAGCGGAGAATTCAGCCCAGACAAGACACCTTAACTCCAGCTCTCTAAAACCTCTCACAGAGGGTGCGGCCAAACATACCAAGCTAGACTTTGGGCCTATAGAACTGTGAGCTAACACATGAGTGCTGTTCTCAGCTGCTAGGTTTATAGTAATCTGTTACATAGCAATGAAAACAAATACAGTACCACCGTTAATTCATTTTATAGGGGAAACAGGATGGGAAGGTTGTATAACTTGCAAACCAGAGGCAGGCTCTGGACCCAAAGGATCTGGCTCCAGAATCCATGCTCTTAACCACCAGCTCCACCACCCTGTGTCCTTTGATGCCTGCAGGCCCTAACTTTTCCTCCCTTGGAAAGGCTTTTCTGATGACCCCTAAACACTCTAACTCCTCCGTGACCCATGTCTACCCCCCCATATATACCATAGTATACTTTAGGGTTGTGCACTATATCCAGCTGTAACTGCCAGGCAGCTGCCTAGAGCTTCATGGGAGAATAAATGGCCACTCACTCTTGGCATGAGAATATCTGTTTCAGAGCCAGGATAAATAGATATATGTGGAACAAATAATTGGGAACAGACAGCACTAGGATTTGGGGGCTCTTAGTCAATGGCCTATTATCACCTTTGAAAATAGCCTTAAACAAAAACAATCCCAACTGTAAAATCACTCCACCTGGAACTCGGCTTCTCCTCCCTATGGAAGGCTAGAACAAAACCCCCATTCTGAGACAGTCTGAAATTTGGATGTGGAGTGCTCTTCTGATTGCAGTGCCTAAATAAAATCAATTTAAAAAAGAAAAAGAAAAAGCCACGAAGGAAAATGGAGAAGGTATCATTTGCCAAGAAGAGGGAATTTCTTCAGCTTCCTGTGCTTTCTGAGGAAAACAGCCAACAAGTCTTGCATTAAAGAAAAATGAGAAACCCAGAGACCTTGACTTAGCCAAAGCAATCCCTCCCGCTCCACCCCTTGGCAGGTGCTGACCTGTATTTTTCGTGATTATTCATTAAGCTGGAGGCTGAGGAAAGCCTGTGGCTTCTGCTGAAGTAGGCTTGCATATGGCTAAAAGCCAAGTGGGGATACCATTTGAAACAGCTGTGGCTTTTAGCAGAGCAGGAGTTACTAGGCGTAAGTTCCTACCTGTTATTATAGGCAGACACACGCATATGCGCCTAATGAAAACCACAGTATGGAAAAAAGGCTTAGCTCTTTGTGTGCCCTGCCACTTGGCAGGGTGTCCTGTGCTTGCAATGTGAAATCAGGACAGAACTGAGTGAGTGCTTCAGGGCCACCAGTTATCCAGGACTTTTGATCCCCGGAGCCCGGTTTGGGAGGCTAAGCATTGGAGGCAGCCAGTAGAACTTGGCTTGGGCAAGAAGCAAAGTAAAATCCCAGAAAAAGGCCTCGTTTACTGGATTCACTAATAATAAACCAGATAATAAATTTGGGAAGCCCCAGGGAGCAGAGCATAGTAGAGGACTCCAGTTCCTAAGAAGCCAGGAAACGGCAATAAAATTTGGTCAAATATGGAGAGAAAAAGAGAAACTTAAGGAGTGTGTTGGCACACGGGCACATGGAATAAGAAGCCGGACCACTGGGGAAAATAAAAAAAACAAAGTGGCTTGGGAAGAGATGGGATTTTTAAAACTTGGGAGATGTTAATGAGCTAGAAAAGACGTCTGCTGAAGGAAAGCAGAGCCCTGGAAGGCCAGCACATTTCTCAGCAAATTGACCTTCAATTGTCAACACCTGGGTCAGTCTTCATAGGTCATAGGTAAATATTTTTTGATGATGCTCACCAAAGTGGATTCTACAAAGAGCAACGGATCTTAGCTCCTGGCCAATTCAAATGCCCCACAGACTATCAGTTTTACCAAGGGAAATGGACTTTGTATATTTCTGATTCATTTCCTTCAGTGGCAGAACCATCATAGGTTTTGTGGGGAAAGTGTATCCTATCTGCCCTCGCAGCTGGGTCGTGATCTTTTTTTGCCCTATTCCTAGTTAATTCATAGTTGAGAATTATACACACCCAGTGGCTGCTTATGGTTGCATTCCATGCTCCCCTGAGCACTCAGAGACACTAGAGAAAATCAGATTGACCAACTACATTCCACAATCGAATCCAGTCCCTTATCCAACAAAAGTTTCATTATAGGGTTTGTTTTCTTACAAAACTGGAATCACTGGATTCCACCAAGTTCAGGTGGTGAGGTCCATATTTTCCTTAAGTTTCATGCAAAATTCACATTCTGTGCATAAGTTCATTTTCCTAAGAAATAGTTTATTATTTTTGCCAAACATGCCTATATTCATCAGAATTCTGTAGTGTCACTTGGGAGAAACCCAATTCAAAGTAATTAAAGAAGGGAAAGGAAATGTAGAGATTCAAGTAACCAGACCTCAGTAAGAGCAGGAGGAATTGGCCTCTGACAAGGACTTTACCTTTGTCTCCATTCTCCCTTTCTGTACTACATCTGTTGTCTTCATCCATTTCTGTGGCTCAAGTCCCCACAGCCCTGGGAGCAGAGAGGGAAGAAAGCTTCTCCAATTTCCAAAAGGAAAGATTCTGGGCAAAGAAACCCATTGGCCAAGTCTGGGGATATAGCCAGGCTGGAGAGGGCTGTGATTGGGTCAGCTTAAAATAGATGCCTATCCCTCAACCAATCCATGTGCCAGGGAGGTGGAACCATTAGAAACTCTCTGGCCCACGTGGCTCTTCCACAGTATGGGGAAGACCATGTCCCCTCAACTCAGCAAGCACAAGACTCCCATGGTGGTGGAGGAACTATCGTTTCTAGAGTAATGCCAGAAAGTTTCCCAACTTATGTCTGCCTCAGTGTCTGGCTCCTGTGGCTGCTACTCTGGAGTTTTATTATAAGAAGACTTTCTTTTTGGTAAAGCAAATTCAATCATAAATTCACATGTGCAGACTTTATATACCAACCATGAAAATCCTCCCAAGGACATAGAAATCCGTATTTATTTATTTGTGCATTCTCTTACTCTCAGAGCTTAAAACAAATTGATGTGAACCTGGCTCATTGGCGTGGACCCAGCTCATTCATGGGCTCATGTCTCTTTCTCCTGAAAAAGAGGACTCAGCTGGGAGCCAAGATACCTGTGTGTAAGTCCTGAGGAAAGCGTTTTCTTCCTTGGGCCTGAGTTCTTTCTTTTGAAATAAAGAGGGAGGGTCGGTGGCCCTAAGGCCTCCTTGTAGCTCTGTTTGCTGAGATTAGCACAGCTTCAAAGTTTGTTGCAATCAAAATATTGGACAAGTCATTTTCCAAGTGTGCTTTTTCCAAGGGCCCTGGGAGGTACATCACGGGTTCTACAAGTGATGGATTGCATTTTCACTTCGAAAAGTACACTTTAAGGTAAATTTGATATAATTTAAGAAAGCTCCCACCCAGCCATGTTATGTACCAGTGTAACACATTGAGCCTGCCATGGGCAACTGTGCTGACAGATGGCTTCTCTTCCCATCTTTATTTGAGGAGTAACCAGAGATTGCAAGGTGAGCTGTTAAAAACTATTTCTCATCACAGCTTCTCATGTATGTTTATCAGGATTTCAAGTACTCTGCTCACAAAATAATATATAGAAATTAAGGGTGCTAAATTAAGACTCATCCTGTCTTCCATTACCCCCAATGTTGAATGCTTGTGTTAATAATCCTATTATCCCTCTTGTTCTTTTTTCTTTTTCTTTTCTTTTTTTTTTTTTTTGAGACAGAGTCTCACCATGTGACCCTCAGTAGAGTGCTGTGGCGTCACAGCTCACAGCAACCTCAAACTCTTGGGCTTAAGCAATTCTCTTGCCTCAGCCTCCCAAGTAGCTGGGACTACAGGCACCCACCACAATGCCCAGCTTTTATTTGGTTGCAGTTGTCATTGTTGTTTAGCAGGCCCGTGCCAGGCTCAAACCCACCAGCCTTGGTGTATGTGGCTGGTGCCCTACTCACTGAGCTACAAGCGCCGAGCCATCCCTCTGTTCTCACTGACTTTTAAAAATAATTGTATAGGGACAGGTGTGGTGGCTCATTCCTGTAATCATAGCAGTCTAGGAGGCCTAAGCAGGTGAATTGCTTGAACTCAGGTGTTCAAGACCAGCCTCGAGTCAGAGTAAGACCCCTATGGCTATAAATAGCCAATTGTTGTGGCAGGCACATGTAGTCCCAGCTACTTGGGAGGCTGAGGCAACAGAATCACTGGAGCCCAAGAGTTTGAGGTTGCTGTGAGCTGTGACTGCAGAGCACTCTACTGAGGGTAACAAAGTGAGATTCTGTCTCAAATAAATAAGTAAATTATAATTTTACCTATTTAGCCACATAAATTAGGTTTAAAGCAATAAATTACAAATTATATCTATGTTATACATTTGGATACTGTGTAAGATTTCTTTTTAAAAGAAGGTTCCACATGTAGAAAAATTTTAAAACCCCTGAGTTAGAATATTTGAAAATAGAGTGAACTTCTTTTCTTCCTGTCTTTAAAATTAATGTGCCTAAAACCCAAGCCTCCTGCTCCCCTTACTCCAAGCTATTATCACTCATAGGACCGTGGCATTTGCTCTCTGATAACCCTTTCCCATGGCTTTGCCACTGCTTCTGGCCACTTGAGCAGAAGAGAGCATCTTTTAGGCCTCTGTGTATTAGCTTTTGCTATGTAACAAGTCATTCCAAAAGTTACCTTAAAATAAGAACCACTTATTCAGCTCATGACTCTGCAGGTCAGCAGTCAGGACTGGCCTCAGCTGAGCGGTTCTTCTGGTCTCTACCGGGCTTGCTCTGTGGTCAGCTGCTGCATCAGCTCCCTAATCTCAGCTGTCTGGGGCCTGGGCTGGAATGGCGGTCTTGGCTCCACGTGGCCTCTCATTCCCCAGTAGGCTAATGCAGGCCTGTTCGCAAGGTAACAGAAGAGAATGAAAGCCTGCACAGCCTCGTTTTGTTTGTTTGTTTGTTTGTTTTCATTGTAGTTTTGGCCAGAGCCGGGTTTGAACCCGCTACCCTTGATATATGGGGCTGGTGCCCTACTCCTTGAGTCACGGGCACCACCCCCTGCAGAGCCTCTTGAAGTCCAGCCCAGAACCTGCTAAATGTCACTTCTGCCATATTCTGCTGGCTGAAGTAGACTAAGGCCATCTGGGGAGATTCCAGTACAGTGGTAAGAGCCATTTCCATATGTCAATGTGTAAGAAATAATATAACCCTTCAAAAACCTCATGAGGCTGTCACAGACTGAATTTTATGTCCCTCAAAATTCATATGTTGAAGGCCTAAATCCTAGTATACTTCAGAATGTGACTTTGGAGATAGAGCCTTTTAAGTGGCAGTTAAATGAGGTTCTATTGGTGGGCCTTAATCCAGTTTGACTGGGGTCTTTATAAGAACAGACAGCAAGAATGAAGGTACACAGAGGAAAAACCACGTGAGGACACCGAGAGGGGACAGCTATGTGCATGTCGAGAAGAAAGGGCTCCAGACAAAATCAACCCTGCTAACATCGTGATCTGGGACTTCAAGCTGGGAGAAAAATACATTTCTATTGTTTAAGCCACCCGGTCTAGGGTATTTTGTGGCAGTCCTCACAAACTCATAGAGAGATTAACTCACCTGCCATGGCATGGACAACCTACTGGCTTAGGCCTGGCTCTACCTCATGGGCAGGGGCAAAGCCATCTCCAAAATTGTCTTTCTTATCCCCAATGGTTCTTGCAGCTACAAGAGGCCTCTTGGCCTGCCCTTCCTTAAGGAAGCTTTCTCAGACTTTCTGCTTCTTGATGAGACAGATGAGACAGCTTCAGTTTCCTCCTTAAAGCAAAGTGTTTAACCCTTCATTTATTCTCTTTTTAATATATTTGTTTTACAGACTTTAAGCTCCCGTTCCTCTGGAGCCCCCCTTATTTTTGCGGTCAAATGCTAAAAGGTAGCTTTTTGTCTCTCTGGGCCTTCCTCCCATAATAGTTCTAATCCTCCCAAGGTTAGATGGGTCAAGTGCACAACATCACCCTGCAAAGATTTTAAAGCTTGCTTTAGAAACTCCCAAGCACTTTCATATAACACTTAGAAACAATAACAAGGATTGGTTTTTCTTTATCAGTTGTATTAAGAACCTATATTTTATGCATGTTATTTCCAAAGACCATTACCTATTTAAAAGGCATTTGTGATAATTGTTAATACTATTAACAGCTTGAACCTGTAGAGTCCTCTCTACTTCCTGAAGCTCTTTTAAACAATTTGTAATTATCTCACTGCTGAAAAAAAAAAAAAAGAAAGAAAAAGAATTGGTCTGTACAACTAATAAGAAGAGGTTGACCTGAAAGTCCCCAGGGAAAAGCATGCAGTCCATCTGTATTTTACTATAGAGCAGTTTTCCCATCGCCCCAGGCTGACTGGGCTCCAGCTGTCCACAGTGGCTCTATGTAGGGCCCCTGGTGAAAACATTCAGCAAGAAACACAGGTGCTGTGCTGCCCTTGCACTGAGACCTTCAGAGGCCGAACCTCTCAGAGACTTCTCCACGGAAATAAATGCAAACGCCCTCGGTGCAACTCACTGACTTCACAGCAACACAGGGAAAAAATTGGGGTGTGTGTTTATCATAATGATAGTCATTATGTCATTTTAATATAATGGAGAGACACAGAGAGTGGGTCTTCTAGTATCATTTGCTATCAGAAAATGAAATGTATCATCAAGGATGGGTTTTCCAGCCCAAACCTTTCTGCCTCCCTAGCCGGGAACCCTTGGCAGAGAACCTTTTGTGAACTGTCTGGCCACAGCTAGCAGTGCCTCCCTCCTGGAAGGTTGGAAGTGAAGTCTCTAGGCCATCGGCTCTTTTAGCATGTCCTGAACAACATCCTGAACACGATCTGAAAAGGGAATTCACTCACTTTATTTGTTTCCTGGGGCTACTGTTAACAAATTGCCCTTGTGGGTAGCTTAAAACAACAGAGATGTTCTATTTCACAGTTCCAGAAACTAGAAATCTGAAGTCGAGGTGCTGGCAGGGCAGCACTCCCTCCGGAGAGTCTCGGGGAGAATCCGTTATTCTCCTCTTTCACCTTCCAGTGGCTGCGACCTCCTTGACTTGTGGCTGCACCACGGGGTCTCTGCCTCCACGGTCACGTCACCTCGTCCCCTTTCCTCTCTGCATGTCTGTTTTCTCTTCTGTGACTTTCTCCCGTAAGGGCATTTGTCATTAGATTTCGGGACCACTGAACAGTCGAAGTCGATCTCATCTGAAGATCCAGAACCTCTATGAAGACTCTTTTTCCAAATAAGGTCAAATTCACAGGTTCCAGGAATTAGGTCCCAAACACATCTTTCAGGGGGACCGTTCAACCCACTTTAGTTATATCCCATGACAAAGACAAAGGCCATGAAGTTACTGTTTTATTTTTACAGTAAAAATAAAAAATATATTTCCTAGGGCGGCACCTGTGCCTCAAGGAGTAGGGTGCTGGCCCCATATACTGAAGGTGGTGGGTTCAAACCCAGACCCGGCCAAAAAATATATATATATTTCCTAAAAGGCAAAAGATGGATAAAAGAGGCCAGGCGCAGTGGCTCATGCCTGTAATCCCAGCACTTTGGGAGGCCGAGGTGTGTAGATTGCCTGAGCTCACAAGTTCGAGAGCACCCTGAGCTACAGTGAGACCCCATCTCAAAAATAAACAAACAAACAAAAAAAAAAAGCCAGGCATTGTGGTGGGCGCCTGTAGTTCCAGCTACTCAGGAGGCTGAGGCAAGAGAATCACTTGAGCCCAAGAGTTAGAGGTTTCTGTAAGCTATGACCCCATGGCACTCGACCAGGGGTGACAAAGTGAGACTCCATCTCAAACAAAACAGAATAGATAAAAGACTATCTGCTAGATAATCTACACCTACATCTTTAGATATAAGATTGTTATGACATGTCACAGTATGAAATAAATATAACATAGTTGAGGAAAGTGGGCCAAAGGGAAAATCAGGGTACATAAGAGTGAGAAACTTCTCTGAACACCATGAAAACCTACCCACCCCAGGATCAGCCCTGCTGGGAGAAACCACCAGCCCATCCATAAGGTAAAACCAGCCAGTGGCCCAGGAGAGCACCATAATTCCCTGGCAGCGATTCTGCAGAAGATCGTCTTCCTCATGCCCCCAAGAGAGGACACTGCGTGGTGTGAAGACCGGCATCTCCCACCACATCCTTTGTGGATTTACCCAGGGGTGGCCCTCAGCACATCTTGCGACATTAGCAAATGGCACCAGCCCAGAGCGAATTCCAAAATCCAGGAAGTCAGGGCTGCTGACTTATCTAAGGAGAGAATCTAAATCATCCAGGTTCCAGAGGAAAGAGAACAGGCACCTCCTGTGGGCAGTGCTCAAAACGGACCTGGCATTTGTAGCAGGGCCTCTAATGGAGACTGAGAGGCAAGGCATTTAGGATAAAACTCCCAGGGGCACCTCGAGAAATAAACCTGGTAATTAGCTGAAGTCGGAGGTAGGAATGAAAGGCTCTTTATGAAGTCCTGGGGCCAATCAAGCAAAGCCACTCACCTCTGTCCGTGGGAGATCCGCAGATCACAGAGCCATTCTGGCTTCTCCCCAAATGATGATTTTGGATGTGCTAGGACAGGTGAGCCAGTGGGGAACCGATCCCTCAAAGCTACAGGCCCTGGAATGTGGCTGCAAACTTCCAAAGTTTGGGCTGGAGAAATAATCGAACAGATGGAAGCCAAATGCCCACCTTAGGTATTAAAGACCATCAGTAAAGCAACCATCATGCTGACCAGTGGAAATTGCCAGGGGTCTCTCTGGGTTAAAGTCATTGCAGGACGTATGCCCCAGGTACCCAAATGAGGCAATGTTCTAAGCTGTGAACCTCTTAAAAGGTGGGAGAAGTCAGCCAACAAAGGATGAACTTGGACTTACAGCGGCTGATCTGCAGCTGATCTGCAGCTCTTCTTTTCGGCAGTTGCAGAGCTGGTGGGGTGGTAAGGCCACGTGCAGTTTGTGCAGTTTGTAACATTAAAGCCATTTCATCTGTACGTAGGAAAATGCTGCTGCTTCTTCTGGTTAGGGATGTGGCTGGCGCCCAGCACATTCAGAAGTAACACTTACTCCTTAAGGGATACATTAACAAGCAGATGAGCCAGAAAGGTTGGGGGCCCCCTCCCAAGATGATCTGCTGGCTTCTTCTCACCCCTCAGGTCCCCTTTCAGACCTGCCCACTCCCAGAGAACTTTTCTGTCCCCGTTGACCTTCAGGGGTCCCAGACACTGCCCTTCACCAAGCCCTGTTTTGTTTCCAACAGGGCTTTTAACAGCATTTCGTCCTTCCTGATCAGCTAGTGTATAACCAACCTCATTAGGCTGTAAACTTTTTAAGAGTTGTATTGGGTTGAATGGTCGTGCTATTTTGCATATGGCCCCTCGGATAGGCTGAATGACAACTGCCCCAAAGATATCCATGTCCTAATACCCAAAACCGTGGCTATCCCCCTCAGACAGGAAACAAGGTCTTTGCAGATATAATTAAGTGAGGAATCTTGAGATGAGGAGATTTTCCCGTATTACCCAGTGAGCCCTAAATCCTATAAGAAGTGTCCTTAGAAGAGAAAGGCAGGAGATTAAACACAGAAGAGGAGGAGGCAATGTCACCACCCAGGAACAGATGGGAGCAAGGTGGTCACAGGCTGACAGATTTTGATGGCCACAAGGAGCTGGAGGAAGCAGAGCAGGGATTTTCCCCCTCAGTCCCCCAGAAGGAGCGCAGCTCTGCTGACATTTTGATTTCAAACTCTTGGACTCCAGAACTGTGAGAAAATGAATTTTATTTTAAGCCACCAAGTTTGTGGTCATTAATTACGACAGCCACAGGAAACTGATAGAAAAGGAAGGATCCAGCTCGGCACCTGTGGCTCAAGCGGCTAAGGCACCAGCCACATACACCTGAGCTGGCGGGTTCGAATCCAGCCTGGGCCCGCCAAACGACAATGATGGCTGCAACCCAAAAATAGCCGGGCATTGTGGCGAACGCCTATAGTCCCAGCTACTTGGGAGGCAGAGGCAGGAGACTCGCTTGAGCCCAGGAGTTGGAGGTTGCTGTGAGCTGTGATGCCACAGAACTCTACCTAGGGCAACAGCTTGAGGCTCTGTCTCAAAAAAAAAAAAAAAAAAAAAAAAAAAAGGAAAGGAAAGATGA
>CAUYQV010095551.1:0-20388 GCA_963574575.1 Galagoides demidoff
GGCATCACAGCTCATAGCAACCTCCAACTCCTGGGCTCAAGTGAGTCTCCTGCCTCCACCTCCCAAGTAGCTGGGACCACAGGCACCCGCCACAACGCCCGGCCATTTTTTGGTTGCAGCCATCATTGTTGTTTGGTGGGCCCAGGCTGGGGATTCGAACCCGCCACCTTAGGTGTACATGGCTGGCGCCTTAGCCGATTGAGCCACAGGCGCCGAGCCGACTGTGGTTTCTTAATACTAGTTCACATCAGGGTTCCCTGAGGATGGTGTCTGTCTCTAAAAACAAATGTTCTATTTTTTTACATATAGGCCAGGCACGGGGGTTCACATCTGTAATCATGGCACTCTGGGAGGCTGAAGCAAGTGTACTGCTTGAGCTCATGAGTTTGAGACCAGCCTAAGCAAAAGCAAAACACATCTCTACTAAAAATAGAAAAACTCAAACAAGAGGATCGCTTGAGCCCAAGAGTTGGAGGGTGCTGTGAGCTATGATGCCGTAGCACTCTATCCACAGTGACAGTTTGAGACTCTGTCTTGAAAATAAAATAAAAGTGTACAAAGAGGGCTGGGCATGGTGGCTCACACCTATAATCCTAGCACTGTAGGAGGCTGAGGCAGGTGGACTGCCTGAGCTCACAGGTTAGAGACAGCCTGAGTCACAGCGAGACCCCACCTCTAAAAATAGCCAGGCGTTGTGGCAGGCGCCTGTAGTCCCAGCTACTTGGGAGTCTGAAGCAAGAGAATCACTGTTCAGGCATCATTGCATATTTCTCCCAGGCTTATTTGTAATATTCCCAACCTTCTACACTACCACCAAATAAGTAAAATCTCTGTATAAATGGGGAGAAACTGAACTGTCTTACTCTGTAAAAAAGAAAGGAAATGAATCACTGTCGTAAGATAGAAAGTATTTTAAGCTACTATTCCATAATGTAAACCCTGAGAACATTGCTTTTTATAAATGAGTTTTAGTAATCATTTTCTAAAAACAAAAATAGTTTCACAGGTACTTTATAAGTACTTTATAAAACATTTATTTGTAAGAAAAGACTTCACATTCAAGACATATGAGACAAATGAGTTTTCTTATATTCTGCTATATATTCAGTTTTGTTTTTTAGTATTAAGAACTGAATTAAGTTAAAAGTTCTAAGTAAAAATCACCTGAATGTTTATGCTATCTTGTTTAGCATAGCAGCCAATGGCTACTCCCTGGTTACATTACCTACAATACAATACTGGGGACCTAACCATTTTCTCATTTCCATCCCGAACATTATGGATCCAGACTAGTTCCACACACCAGAGCCCCATGGCTTGATATGTAACACAATGCCTATTACTCAAGTTTCTTTTATTTCAAAACTAACAAATAATAGTACCCCAGTAAACTATTCTGCTTTCAGACACAATCCAGGTCTGAACCATGAGATTCTCTAAGATCTTTCCCCAAGCTAAAAAATGTGCTTTACCTATAGCTATTGGCTGCATTTCTTTCAGAATTATTTAACTCAAGGAACCTGCTGTAATTGCCAAATACAGAGTGGCCATAGCAAGCCTCTTGAGAAAACTACTATATGAAACTCTCAATGTGTATTACAACAAAGATTCTGAATAACGTAATGGTTAGCATATCCTTACGCTATGGTTTTACTCTACCTTAGTTATTACCAAGACTGGCTGATCAGAAACACCTATGTAACTTTTTAAAAACAGAACGCTAGGACCTATATTTTTCTAAGTATATCACCACTCACTTACCCATTCCCCTGAAGACTAATTGCAGTAGATCTACAGTAAAACTGAGGTTTTTTCATTTGTTTGTTTGTTTGTTTGTTTGTTTGCAGTTTTTGGCCAGGGCCCAGTTTGAACCTGCCACCTCCAGTATATGGGGCCAGCGCCCTACTCCTTGAGGCACAGGTGCCGCCCTGAAACTGAGTTTTTAAAAATTTAGTTGCCTAGGCTCCATGCCCGTAACACAGTGGTTATAGCATCAGCCACATACACCAAGGCTGGCAGGTTCAAACCCAGCCTGGGCCAGCCAAGGAACAATGACAACTGCAACAGAAAAATAGCCAGGCATTGTGGCAGGCCCTTGTAGTCCCAACTACTTTGGAGGCTGAGGCAAGAGCATCGCTTAAGCCCAAAAGTTAGAGGTTGCTGTGAGCTGTGACACCACAACACTCTACAGAGGGTGACATAGGGAGAGTCTGTCTCAAGAAAAAAAAAATTAGTTACATAAATCCTTGCTATCCAAAGTGTGGTCCAAGCATCAGAAGCATCAGCATCACCTGGAAGCTTGTTAGAAATGCAAAATCTTAGGCCCCATCAGACCTACTGAGTCTGAACCTGCATCTTAACAAGATCCCCAGTGATTGATTAGTAAGAGCATTAAAAATTCAAAAGCACTGCCCTACATGATTCTGATGTAGGACCAGCTTTCAAAAGCTCTCCTAAACCCTCTAGTTCTAAAACTATGAAATCAAATACATGAATAAACTTCAAATATATTTTAATTACAAAGGAGCAATGGTGAAAATTGAAAGTAATTCATTCTGAGGAAGGCCTAATGATGACCAACCGCCACCACAATTTCACTTACCCTTGCATTACATATGGGAACTGATGGCTCTGTGCTTGGTCAGGTTGTGCTTGTGAAGGGTTTCGCTGCCTCAATCCTTCTGAGGAAGCAGCAGCTAAAGACAAAGTTTCTTGACTGGATGATGGAGTTGTTGATCCTGAATGATCTGAACTCTAAAAACAGAAATGTAATAATTTTTCAAGGAGATTTAGTTAATTACAATCATGAAATTACATACAAATTACAAAAAATGTATTTATGCAATCACTGCAGAATAACTGAATTTTAGAAATTTACCATTTTAAATCTTGTGTCCAGTATGATAACAGATAATTAATAAAGTCAAAAATACTTAATTAAACAACAGTATTCCTAGCTGGGCGTTGTGGTAGGTGCCTGTAGTCTCAGCTATTCAGGAGGCTGAGGTAAGAGGGTTGCTTGAGCCCAAGAGTTTGAGGTTGTTGTGAGCTATGATGCCACGGCACTCTACCAAGGGCAACAGAGTAAAACTGCCTCCAAAGAAACCCAAAACAAACAAAAAAATCCAATAGTATTTCATTTCTCAACTAGAAAAGACTAAGAAGCAGAGGAATACAAAATATAAGTTAGCATATTAAATACAAGGTATCATATTAAATTGTAAGGATTAAATTAATGCATAAAAGCTCCTTTCATATGATTAAATTAACAAAGCAAAGCCCTTTTCATTATGCCTTAACACACAGAAAATATCCAATAAATGGTACTAATTACTGATATGTTTAAATAGTTACTATGTGCCAAATAATGTACTATTACTACATGTTATCAGTAACACACTGGTTTAAAAGAATGAGGAGTGGGCTGGGTATCAAAGATCTACAATTTATTGTTACTTCTGACATTAACAAGGAGTAATAAAATTAGACAAGATTTCCTTCAGTACTAGAATTCATTTTAAAAAGCCATCAACAAATATTGTTTTTTTAATAAAATGAACAAGATACCAAGCAGGATTTTTAAATTCTCATGATCAAATGATGTCAGTAACTAACAGATTCAATAACTTTAAAAAATATAACTCCTGAAAACCACCCAATTTGTTGCTGTTTGAAAATAGTTTGTCAAGTATTTTATGTAAATTTAAAACACAATTATACATTATATAAATTATAGTTCTTCCACTTTAAGAAAGCTTACTGCAATATTATTTTAACACCCTTCCATGTCTGCTAAACTTGCATTTACCTATACTGCCTTCCTAGTGACAGGAGGATATCCCGTGTGTCTATCAGCCTAAGCCTTGCCACATGAAAGGTCCCAAGCATGCTGGTCTTTTGCAAAACTAATGAAAACTTTAAAATGTTACACAAAATAGATACAAAACATCTTACTAAACACTTTTATTCTTAGGGACATAAACTCAGCAAGGCTTCTTTTTTGGCAAGATGTGTCATTAAACAGGACACCATAATATAGAGTTCATTAACACAATTACCAGAGGAAAAGCATGCCTAGTCATTTGGTAGCATGACTTCAATTCTTTACAACTAATGATTTCTGACCTTATTATAGATGATCTTTCATGATTAGCTCTTTAAGACATTTTCAAATACCTCTGAAATTTCTGAGCCATGAAAAATCAAAGGGAATTCAACTTAACTTTCCTTTGATACTTTTTACATTTTCATAACACACACTTTTGAAAAAAACAAATATGTATACTAATGATACAAAATCATGACTGTGCAACCCAATGGACAAGTCAATTAAGTTCCTTTCCAACAAAAACTGGAGCAATAAAACTGTGTCCAAAGATTACAGATAAAACTTATGTGCCAATCCAGAGTTTTCCCTTCTTAAGCCAATGTAGAAACCATATGAAGACTTGTGGGTATTCTGACAAAGAAATTTCAGTTTAACATAAGCTAAATTCCTGTGGCTAGCACCAGGAAATACCTACCATTGAGACCTTACTAAATTAAACATAGCAACTGGAGGATCTAGTTTCTTAAGAAGCAGTTAACTGGCATCTATTAAAAAATTTCTAATAGTTATTACTCCTACCCCTTGTCACTTGCCTCTTCAAGTTTTGGCTAGATTCTGGGTTTGTTTTTTTTTTTTAGAGACAGGATCTCACTCTGTCATCCAGCTATCACAGTTCACTGCAGCCTCAAATTCCTGGACACAAGGCTCATCCTCCTTTCTTACCCTCCCCAGTAGCTAGGACAACAGGTCCATGCCATCATGATAGGCTAATTTTTTTTTAATTTTCTTGTAAAGATAGGGTCTTGCTATGTTGGGTACACTGATCTAGAACTCCTGGCCTCAAGCAATCCTTCCAGCTCAGCCTCCCAAAGTGCTGGGATTACAGTGAGCCACGGCACCCAGCCTAGATTCTTAACAAGAAAGAAAGCATATTTGGCAGTGTAAAAGTTCCCTGCCTGCTTAAGAAGTTTAAAGCAAGCTTCTAATCATCTCTATCTTCCTATTCCCAAAGGTGCCACATGAAGCTTTTATGAGAAGCCAAAAGTAATATAAAAGAATTAGGGATAATGTCTTTAAAATCTGTAGAAATGTCTAAGTTAAAAAGTTTAACTATTACAAAGTATTGCCAAAACAGTTTTAGGCAGATGGAAAAATAAGAAGGGAGAAATGAATACTCAAGTTTGAAAGAGATGAATACATTAAGTCTTCCCCTGCAAGTGGAATGTATGCCCAAATCCACTCTCCCTCCCTTCCTTCCTTGGAGACAAAGTCTCACTCTGTCACCCTGGGTAGAATGCCAAGGTGTCATAGCTCATAGGAATCTCAAACTCTTGGGCTCAAGCAATTCTCTTGCCTCAGCTTCCCAAGTAGCAAGGACAACAGGCACCAACATCCCAAGTAGCAAGGACTATAGGTACCAGCTTCCCAAGTAGCAAAGACTACAGGCACAGTACCCAGCAAGTTTCTATTTTTAGTAGAGAAAGGGTCTTACTCTTGTTCAGGTTGGTCTGAAACTCCTGAGCTCAAAGGATCTATCCACCATGGCCTCCCAAAGTACTAGGATTACAGATGTGACCCACCACACCTGTCTCCACTTATATTTTTTTTTAAGACAGTCTCACTATGTTACCCTCTGTAGAGTGCTGTCGCATCACAGCTCACAGCGACCTCTAACTCTTGGGCTTAAGTGATTCTCAGCCTCCCAAGTAGCTGGAACTATGGGTGCCCGCCACAATGCCCAACTATTTTTTGTTGTTGTTGCAGTTGTCATTGTTGTTTCACAGGTCCCAGGCCAGGTTTGAACTCGCCTAACCACTGAGCTATGGGCACCAAGCCTCCACTCATTTTTTAAAACAAAATCCTTGCCCAAGTAATCTAGTCAAGAAGATCTAGGTACATAAAATGTAAATAATTTATTCCACCTTGAATAAAATATACTATATTAGATTATCTTAAATATTTCTGAAACTGCACTAGCCTGAGTGTTTATATTATATAATCCTATCATAACTCTACTCTCTGAGTATTCTAGTAAGTAAACTCCTAAAAATTGAATTTATTACTAACTTGTCACATGGCAAATTATAACTTATGGTGAATAGGCTTCAAGGTATAACTGTATATTAGGTTCTCTAAAGACAAACTTTAAATGCCTAAACTCCAGTTTTTCAAAACCCATAAGTTCTAACTGTTCTGTTTTTCATTTAGTTTTTAAAGGCAAAAAAAGATAATCAGGAAATTTCAGTGTTTACTCCTCCCAAAACAACTCACAGAATTGCTGCTGGATGCCAGTGCTTCATGAGTTTCTCTATTGGTGCTGGATTTTGGAGAACTGGGAGGAGTCCGAGAAGTACATACTAGATGAACCATATGATACTCATCTTGCTAAAATTGAAGAAGATTACATTTAAAGGGTAGTACTGCAAATGTACAGTTTAAAGTCAGTAGCTAAGCTGAAATATTTAATTCAAAAGTTAAGTTCCTTTCCAGCCTCAACATTTTGTAAGTGATAAATAGTTATCATTTGAAACTCTATTTCATTTTAATATTGGGGGCCGTTTCTGAATTCAGTACACTCTCCAAGTTTGAAAAACGGTCTAAAAATACTCAGTAATTGCTATCTTAGAAGTATCATTTGTATACCAACTAGCCTTGATGCAATCAATGCTATAAAGTTGTGTCAACACAATCTATTATTTCAATATAGAAACATCCAGCTAGCACATTCTATCAGAACTAAGAATCACCTTGAAACTTAGGTCCACAAACCTAAATAATAAAAATATTTCCATCATTTGAGACTTAGCCACTGTAACAGAAACTCAAATAACTTCATCATAATCTCATTGGCCTTAATTCTGACAAAGTGATATATACTTTGTTACTGTTTTATAAGTCAAAAACTGTTTTTACCTATAACATTTATTCACAGATATAAAGCAAATATTATATTTAGGTTATATTCTATAAATATTTCATATGTTTCCACAAACCTATAGCTATGACTGCAAGAAAATATTCTAAGTGATGATTAGGATTGGCTTTTAGCTTAGTAATATCATCAATATAAAGCTGATAAATAAGATGGAGAAAGGAAAGAGAAAATAAAGGAGGGCAGAAAAAAATAAAAGATGAGCCAGCAATTTAAAAAGAGAAAAGAAAAAAATAGGATGATAAAGGAGGCAAGAAGAAAGAAAAGATGCTCGGTGGTGAGAAAGGGAAACAAAGCTACTAGAAACTATAAATTTATCAGCTGTCCACCATGAACCTTGAATTGTGCTTAATTCTGAGATGAACCCAGGAAAAGCCTAAGAGTCAGTCCCCTCCTTAAGGCGGCTCACCATGCTGTTAAGAGATCAGACTAGTGCCTCAGAATATAATAAAGAAATACATAATATAGTCTTTTGCACTAAACTGAAAAGCACAAACTGCAACTGCATTAGGAGGTTAGAGAAAGAAGGTAAGGAAAGGCTTCAGAGACAGCTTTACCTGAGGCATGCCTAACAAAGTAGACTGAAAGCGCTCTTGAGTTACACTGTTCCCTTAGCTTCTCAATAGGGAATAAAAAAAGCATCCAAGTATCAGATGTTTACTTAGAAACCTAGTTTCAAAAGGTCATATTAATCACAACTCACAGTATCCATTAACCTTTGGGGGATATTTCTGTAAAACATTTAATAACTAAATAGAGAAAGCTAATGTAGCATTTAACTAAACAACAGAAAGTTAATACATTGACTTTAACAAAAATAGTTCAAAGCTCTATTCAAAATGTAAACATATTATTCAAATGTTTTTTTAAGGGACACAATAGTTTTTGACTGAAGCAGTTTTTATTTTAAGTCACCTAGTCTGAAACCATTTCTGGCAGTAAAAGCCTTTTAAAAAAGTATTCATGTGCAGATTCAAGCTCTCTTTGGGTTAAAATAATAAATATATCTGTCGTTCAAAAAGCAGATAGTAGAAAGACTTAAGCTTGCAAAAATGTGAACATGGAGGTTTTTAGAGCTATTGCATATGATACTGTAACAGTGAATATATGTCATGATACATTTATAAAACCCATATTATGTTCAATTGTAATAAATGTACCATTCTGTTAAGAGGTGGTGACAGTGTGGCAAACTGCATGTGTGAGGGCAGTGAACACATGAGAAATCTCTGTACCTTCTTGCTCAATTTTGCTATAAAACCTAAAACAGTTCCAAAAAGTAAAGTCTATTGAGAAAGAAAAAAGTAATCTGCTGTGAATTCCACTATTTTAGAGGGGATAGATATTAAGCCATTTTTGAAATTTGAAACTACATAATTAAAATGAAATGACAAGAAGTCACATTGGCAGAGCTAAAATGTCAGCTAGCTAACCAGAAGGAATATACTACGATTTTTTTTTTAAGTTTCCCACAGGTGATCATAAACAGACAGAAATGGTTTTTAGATCAAATTAAGAGTAACTAGAACAACATTAAGCAGTAAGTAAAAGATCTAAGACAAAACAAAAAAGCTATTCAATTCTGCTATATTCACAAACAAAAAAGAAGCATTCAAAATGCTAAAAAGTTCTAAAAGTATAAATTCCACAAATGAAAAGCTGACATGAAAATAATCACGATATCATTCAGGTTGATTTTGTCAAAAAAGTATATGGAAAGTTTGTCAAAAAACTATATGGAAATATATTTTAGCTCTGAGCACAAGCATTCAAAGTTAGCTAACTGGACTTCATTCTATTTCCTGTCCCGAAATTAAACTTCCAACCCAAGCAGTTTGTATTAAAATGTCATATAGTTTAGTTAAAAGGGGATTCAAATGAAAGATTATTATCAATGAAAATCCTTTACCACTATTGAACATTCTACTCCCGTACTTCTGAATACTTTAATAGTGTTTTCTTAAAAAAGATGACAAATATATGAACACAAATATATGCTACTAGTTCATTAGCTATCAGATAGATATATATACAACTGTTACCTAAATTAATCAGAGTATAATAAGTTCTTTACTTTCTTATTTATCTTTACCTGTTACACTACTCTAAGAGGTTGATTTTAAGTATCTAAAAACTGAACTGGCTGGATACAACTGTAGAATATATCTCCTCTCACACTTGAATGTATCTGGTATCAAAGAGTGGTAGAAAAGCTTACTTTTCTGAGAATGTCTTTCAGCTGCAGATGATCGGGAAGCAGTCTGCCCGAATACACCAATCTCTGATCCTTCGTCAACTAAAAAATGGGACAAAGAAAAGAATTCAACTTTTCTAATTAGACATATTGAAGGTAGGGAATAGCATGCCTAAATATAGGCAAAGTAAAATTCCCTTTTGGCACAAATAAGCAGAAAACTGACATAATTAAAAAAATTTTGTTTTTCCTAATTCTACTTAAGACATTTTAGACCTCAGCAAATGGCAGCATTTCTACATAGCTAAAATAAAATTCAGATTAATATATTAAAAAGAACTTGAGGGAAAAAGGTAAACTGGAAGTCTGTCTTTTCAAAGTTGCAATGCAATGCACTTATGGCTACCATTAAAAACCATTCAGCCATAAAGAAAAAGGATGGAGACTTTGTATTTACCTAGAAGGATTTGTAGAACATTCTCCTACATAAAGAATCTCAAGAATGGAAAAGCAAGCATCTCATTTACTCAATACTAAACTGAAAGTAGGAGATTAACAACTACAGGTCCACGTGAGAGAAAAACATGATTAAATTCAAGAAGGTGGGAAGAGGGTTCAATAATTTCCTAACATGTACAATGTATAGGTATATAGGTGAGAGACTCAACTCCAACTTTACCTTACAAACGCAAACAATGTAACCTAGTCGTATGTACCCTCCTATTAACCCAAAATCTAAATAAATAAATTTTTAAAACCTTCAAGACTATAAAAATGAGAAAGCAGCTGGCTTTATTTTAATAGTTAACACTAGAATAAAATTTCAAGGTTATCAGAGTTATTTTGCATTATTTTCTTAGTATTTTTAATCAAAACTGTATAACTAAGATTTATGTTCTACTTTACTAACATGCAGAACAATTTACTGGTTTTAGTTCAAGAGCTATTTGGATTTAGTTACAACTTGACATAACTATTCTAGTTTTTATTATTCCTGCCATTCTCAGGAATACCTTTGTACATTTATCAAGCACACAAGACTAAAGAAAATCAATATAAGTACATGCAGATTTCTATATGAAATCCAGATTCAACTGTCATTTCTATATGAAATCCATAATCAAGTATGTTTTGGTTATCTCTGTCATGCTTTGTACTTAAAACAAGTCTGCTAAATGTTCATATTCCTACCATTATTTAAAATGAAAGCAGCTCGGTGCCTGTGGCTCAAGTGGCTAAGGCGCCAGCCACATACACCTAAGGTGGTGGGTTTGAATCCAGCCAGGGCCTGCCAAACAACAATGATGGCTGCAACCCAAAAAAATAGCCAAGTGTTGTGGTGGGAGCCTGTGGTCCCAGCTACTTGGAAGGTGGAGGCAGGAGACTTGCTTAAGTCCAGGAGTTGGAGGTTGCTGTGAGCCACAGCACTCTACCCAGGGGGATAGCTTGAGGCTCTGTCTCAAAAAAAATAAATAAATAAAATGAAAGCATTTGTATATAGTCCCCTTAAGACCTATTTCATAACTAAGAAACAAATACTGGTCTTTGAATTCTATTAAAACAAATAATTAGCCAGGCATGGTAGCTCATGCCTATAATCCTAGCACTCTGGGAGGCTGAGGAGAGTGGATTGCTTGAACTCACGAGTTTGAGACTAGCTTGAACAAGAGCAAGACCCCACCTTCAAAAATTAGCTGGGCATTGTGGTGGGCACCTATAATCCCGCTACTTGGGAGGCTGAAGCAAGAGGATTGCTTGAGGAGTTTGAGGTTGCTGTGAGCTATGATGCCACAGTCCTCTACCCAGGGTACAAAGTGAGACTCTGTCTCAAAAAAAAAAAGAAATAAAAATAACTAAATCAACAACTGCCAAATATGCCAAATCCAAGCCACAAATATAATAATTTTTAAGCAGATTATATATTCAACACGGCTACTACAAAAAGGTTTTATATTAAAAATAGCCATAAAAGAAATTGTCATAATAAAATTTGTGATTCAGGAGTTCTTACGCACCAAAGACCAATGGAAGGATACAGCTATCCTTCCAAAATACTTAACTCTTACACATAATCTTAGCTTCTCTTGGAAGCATGGTGAGCAAGCCATTTTTAAAATTTGCATGTATAAATTCCTACATATAAACAACCAAATATAATACAAGACCTTTTTAAAAATACATATCACAAGTTTTGAAACTTGTTATACAATACACAGTAGAACCTGTGTAACTTGATCACCCAAGGGACTGCAACAAACTGGTCAACATAAGGAAGTAGGCCTACCGTACTGATAACATACATGTGGTGCATGTCTAGTCTATAAAATTAGGTCAACAGAAGGTGGTGGTCAAATGTAGGAAGGTGGTCAGCTATGAAGGTTCTGCTATATGTAAATAATGAATGAGGCATTGTGGTATTGTGTAATAAATATATTTGGTCTTCATCATATAGCTCCTAAAAGCCTTGGAATCTCTGGATTGATGACATCTTCTGTGTGCTAACACGGATTAGGGTTGGGGGGCTAGACTGCCTCATCAAAGGGGTTGGTTGTCAGGGAAACAACTTTTAGTCTCACTCCTCAGAAGGTTGGAAGGTTGAGCCCAGAAGGTTGAGCTGATAAACCAATGGCAAATGACTTAATCAATCATGCCTACCTAGAGGAGCTTCCATAAAAATCCAAAAGAATTGAGTTTGGGAGCCCAGGATAGTGGAATAGGTGGAGGTACCTAGGAAGTAGTCTTCGCAGAGAGGGCATGGAAGCTCCATGCCCCTTCTGCCATCTGTCCTCTTATGCTTCTTTTCCATCGGTCTGTTCATCTGTGTCCTTTGTAATATTCTATATAATAAATGGGTAAATGTAAGTAAAGTGTTTCCCTGAGTTCTGTGATCTACACTAGCAAATTAATTGAATCCAAGGAGGGAATCATGGAAACCTGACTTATAAAAGTTTAGTCAAAAGCACAGACCACAACCTATGCTTGCAACTGGTATTTAAAGTGAAGGACAGTTTTGTGGGACTGAGCCCTCAAACTGTGGGAAATGAATTAGAGGATATCCAAATGGTGTATCCTAAAGAGAAGCATCTGAAGAATTGCTTGCTTGTGAGGGGAGAAATCTCCACATATTTTGATGAACAAAGGTCACAGAAATATTCTGTATTAAGTGTTGTGAGAGTATAATAGGAGAAACTGAATTTGCTTTTTCCTGTAGTCTTATAGACATTGAATGGTAAATTATATAAATATAAGTTGAATACTAAGTAGATAGTGAATGATTTAATTCCTGGAAAAAATGAATTAGGTAATACTTTATAAATTTCTCCAGTGTACTTATTACTTCAACTGGAACCTAAGAAGTTTAAGTATTACAGCCATCATAAACACTTGCTTTTGCACCAAATATTTAATTAATTGATGCTTCTATGGTCCATCATCACTCTATATAAAGGTCTCTTTTTATGAAAATATTTTACTACATAGGAATTCTAGAGCGGAGGCAAGATTGCCAACTAGAGCCAGCTTTCCACAGAGGCTCCCATCCAGAAGAAGAGTGAAAGGACAGAAGTTTAGCAAGTAAGCTGATGGTTTGGAGCTGACCCAGGAGAGAAGGTTGTGGAATGCACATCAACCCTGCTGAGGTGATTTGCAACCCCAAGGAAACAAATAATAGGTAAAAAATCCATCACCAAGGGGAAGGGAGTCCCCTCCCATGAGAACAGTTCACAGTATACTTTATACAAACAAGTAAGCAGAGCTCAGATCCACTCCTATTTGATACCACGGAGAGACCCTATAAAAACCAGAACTCCTTTCCTAGAGAGGACTTACTAGTGTGCCATGGCACTCTCCCACCAGGCATAAAACTGATAAAACTGTATAAATTCTCCCCTGCAATTCTGAACTCCCAGCACTCCCCTCCACTCTCACCCCTGAGGTCTGGAAGCCAGTCCCCCACAGAGTCCAGATTCTTGGGCATTTTCTCTAGAGGTGTGGACAAGGGATGGGCTATTGCTAGTCTGTGCTAATTCTGCAGCACAGGAGTAAGGAGAAGACGGTGAACTGAGGGAACCATATGGGAAAGGGAGAGGCAGTGCCCTGTAACACAGAGCAGCAGCAGCAGCAGCAGCAGCAGGAACAATAGGGCTCACATCCCTGGGGATATTTGGGAAAGATACTTCCTGCTTCTCTAGGCAACCAGAGGAAGCCAAGCATCTTCTTCGGTAGCAACCATTGGCAGAACAGATCTGGGACAGAAAGGCAGATCCCATAAGTAAAGGGTATCCTGAAGTGGTACCTACCTGGGTAGGGCGCTGCAGGGACAGACTGGAATATGCACATGCAGAGACAGCACACTCCCAGAGCGGGGCCAAGCAAGAACGACTGCTTTAGTGAGCCTAAGTAGCACCCAGCCCTCAGGGGATCAGAGCTGAGACAAAAGCAGGCGGAGAGAGGCAGAAACTGAGAGCTGAGTGTGAGCTCTAAACACGCCCACCCCAGCACAGAGTGCAACAGAGACAGACATGCCAGCTCCAGGCAGCAGCACAGATGGGGGCTGAGTCGCAGTTTCCGTGAGCTCAAATAGCACCTGGTCCACAGGGCAAATAGCGCCTGGTCCACAGGGGAATACAGTCAGGACAGACAAATTCTAAGAAAATATAAGTGTAATCAACATCAATTCGGGGCGGGGCTGGAAGTGAGTGAACTGCGCCAGCTTCTATTAAGCATCCAAGATTGTCAGGCCTCAACTCCCCCTGCCCCAACTCCCATTGACAGGGGAATACAGTCAGGACAGACAAATTCTGAGAAAATATAAGTGTAATCAACATCAATCCAGGGGCAGGGCTGGAACTGAGTGAACTGCCCCAACTTCCATTAAGCACCCAAGGTTGTCAGGCCTCAAGTTCCCCTGCCACATGGTGGCAGAGTGCGGTGGCCTGGCCGAGGAGACATAGATCTCCCTGTGACTCAGGCAGGCACAAACCCCTGGAGCATCTGTTCATTGGAGGGAATTTGGTCACAGCCCTGCGGGGTTACTAGTGATTGGGTGTGACAGACGTGCAAGGTAGGGAAGGAAGGAATAACCTTCCAAGAGTTATTCATTTGCTGGGTGAGTCCTTCTGACCTCATGGAGCACCAGAATGAGTCATACTCAAGCTACCAGCATACCCCTGCTATCTAGTTGCTGGAGACAACTAGAGACCAGTGCTGACTAGGACAACTGATTTGGACCTCTTAAACTGGGCCAATCACCCGAGGACTATCCAAAGAGGTTCCCTAGGTGTGTGGTTGTGGGAAGGTTTGATTTTCCTTTTCCAGGTGTTACCTGTGGGGGGCAGGGTGACTTAATTGCTGGTATTTCTCCACCGCTGAGACTTCAACCCAGAGTAACTGATTCACTAGGGTAGGACAGAGACCAGCTGAAAACAATACAGAGCTACTTAGCCCCACCACACCAAGCAAGTCCCCACTGTCTAGGGCCGTAGCACTATATAAGTCCTTTGCAAAGCTCTAGGGGAAAAGGTACAGACACCAGTCCCAGCTCTTGGGCAAAGGGTTGATTAATCACTACTCCAGGAACCCCCAACAAAACTTTACCTTATCTGGTCATCTAGCCAAACAATGTAAAATAATCATGGGGCAGAATCAGCAGAAAAACTATGGTGACATGAATAACCAGAGTCGATCAACTCCCCCAAGGAACAAAATGGCGGACATAACTGAAGATACCATTCATAAACAAATGGCTGAGATGTCAGAAATTGAATTCAGAATTTAGATTGCAAATAAGATTAATAGAATGGAGGTAAAGTTGGAATTAGAAATTCAAGGAGCACTTTAAAAGTTGTCTCAAGAATTCAATGAATCCAAAGACAAAATCACCAAAGATTTTGACACATTGAGACAATTTGCAGCCCTCAAAGATCTGAGAAATACAGTAGAATCCCTCAGTAACAGAACAGAGGAGGTAGAAGAAAGGCTTTCTGACACTGAAGACAAAGCTTTTGAATGCTCCAAAACGTTCAAAGAGAAAGAGAAGTGCTGAACAAAAACGGATCATTCTCTCAGACAGGGCTGGGATAATTCGAAGAAAACTAATTTTTGCTTTATAGGAGTTCCTGAAGGTGACGAGGTAGATTCGAAAGGCACAGATGCACTACTTCATAAGATAATGGAGGAAAACTTCCCAGACGTGCCAAGAGATTCTGAAATTCAGATAGCAGACAGTTTCAGAATCCCAGCACGACTCAACCCAAATAAGATATCTCCTAGACACATTACAATTAACTTTGCCAAAGTTAAAATGAAGGAAAAAATTCTGCAAGCAGCTAGACATAAGAAAACCAAGGGGAAGAATATTACAATGACTGCAGATCTCTCTGCAAAACTGAGTTTCATTTATGATGGAGAAATTAAATACTTTAATGACATTCACATGTTAAAGAAATTTGCCATAACTAAACCAGCTCTCCAGGATATTCCATAATGCCTAGCCCAATCCTCCACCACAAAAGTAAACTCAGAAACTTTTGATCAAATTCCAACTTCTATAGTGATGAAAGAATTAAAAATGTCCACTGGACTTTCAAAAAACTCGATACCCAAAATTCTACCAGGCTTATTAATATTCTTAATTAATGTGAATGGCTTAAATTGTTCTCTAAAGAGGCACAGGTTGGCTGACTGGATACAAAAACTCAGGCCAGATATTTGCTGCATAGAAGAACCTCATCTTACCTTAAAAGATAAATGTAGGGTGAAGGGATGGTCATCTATACTTCAGGCAAATAAAGATCAGAAAAAAGCAGGTGTTGCAATTTTATTTGCAGATATAATAGGCTTTAAACTAACAAAAATAAGGAAGGATAAAGATGGTCACTTCATATTTAAGGGGAACATTCAATATTTTGAGATTTCAATTATTAACATTTATCCACCCAACCAGAATGTGTCTCAATTTATAAGAGGAACTCTAACAGACATGAGCAACTTGATTTCCTCCAGCTCCATAATAGTCAGAGATGTTAACACTCCTTTGGCAGTGTTGGATAGATCTTCCAATAAGAACCTAAGCAAAGAAATTGTAGATAAACTTAACCATTCAACATTTGGATTTAACATACATCTACAGAACATTTCATCCTAACAAAACTGAATTCTTCTCAGCCCACAGAACATACTCCAAAAGTGATCACATTTTAGGTCACAAGTCTAACCTCAGCAAATTTAAAAAAATAGAAATTATTACTTTTTTTTTTTTTTGAGACGGAGCCTCAAGCTATCCCTCTGGGTAAAGTGCCATGACATCACAGCTCATAGCAACCTCCAACTCCTGGGCTCAAGCGAGTCTCCTGCCTCCACCTCCCAAGTAGCTGGGACCACAGGCTCCCGCCACAACGCCCGGCCATTTTTTTGTTGCAGCCATCATTGTTGTTTGGCAGGCCCGGGCTGGGGATTCGAACCCACCACCTTAGGTGTACGTGGCTGGCGCCTTAGCCGACTGAGCCACAGGCGCTGAGCCAGAAATTATTTCTTGTATCTTCTCAGGCCATCATGGAATAAAAGTTGAACTCAGTAACAACAGGAATCTGCACACTCATACAAAAACACAAAAGCTAAATAACCTTATGCTGAATGATAGATGGGTCACAGACAAGATTAAGAAGACAATTACCTGGCTCGGCGCCTGTGGCTCAATCGGCTAAGGCACCAGCCATGTACACCTAAGGTGGCGGGTTCGAATCCCCAGCCCGGGCCCGCCAAACAACAATAATGGCTGCAACCAAAAAATGGCCGGGCGTTGTGGTGGGCGCCTGTGGTCCCAGCTACTTGGGAGGCGGAGGCAGGAGACTCACTTGAGCCCAGGAGTTGGAGGTTGCTATGAGCTGTGATGCCATGGCACTCTACCCAGGGTGATAGCTTGAGGCTCCGTCTCAAAAAAAAAAGAAACCAGTAATAGGCCAGGCATGGTGGCTCATGCCTATAATCCTAGCACTCTAGGAGGCTGAAGCGGGTGGATTGCTTGAGCTCATGAGTTTGAGACCAGCCTAAGCAAAAGCAAGACCAGGTCTCTACTAAAAATAGAAAAACTGAGGCAAATGGATCACTTGAGCCTTATTAGAAGGTTGCTGTGAGCTATGACACCATGCATTCTATTCAGGACAACAGCTTGAGGCTTTATCTCAAAAATAAAAAGAAACCTGGGCAGAGCCTGTGGCTCAGTGAGTAGGGTGCCGGTCCCATATGCCTAGGGTAGTGGGCTCAAACCCAGTCCTGGCCAAAATGCAACAACAACAAAAAACGGTGGTGGGCGCCTGTAGTCCCAGCTACTCGGGAGACCGAGGCAAGAGAATTGTTTAAGCCCAAGAGCTGGAGGTTGCTGTGAGCTGTAAAGCAACAGCACTCTACAGAGGGTGACAAAGTGAGACTCTGTCTCTAAAAAAAAAAAAAAAAGAAAGAAAGAAAGGAAAGAAAAGCCAGTAATAATGGTTGCCTCTGGGGACAGAAACTGAGTGACTGAGGACAGAGATAGGAAGTGACTTATTTTTCACTCTGTGTTCCATTGTACCTGCTGATTTTGTACCTTCTGAAGGTCTTTCCAATTTTATTTTAGGAGATAGGATCTCTTTATGTTCAGGCTGGACTTGAACTCCCAGGCTCACGCAGTCCTCCAAGTAGCTGGAACTGCAGGCTTGTGACACACCATCTTGGAGCAGATCTTGTTCTGGAAAGTACTTGAGTGTTCTGAAAGTAGTTGAGTGGTCCCTTCCAGTGAGAGCAGAACTAGTAGGCATCATATTCAGGAGGGTACTGGTATCGGGTAGGACAAGAAGACAAAAAATGCAAGTTAACACAACGGTAAATACGTAAGAGTTTCTGGCTGAACACACCTGTACTCATCGCATTCTGGGAGGCCAAGGTGGGAAGATCCTTTGAGTTTGAGACCAGTCTGAGCAAGAGTGAGACCCTGTCTCTACTAAAAACAGAAAAATTAGCCAGCATGGTGGCAGACACCTGTAGTTCCAACTACTTGGGAGGATTGCCTGAGCCTGGAAGTTTGAGGTTGCTGTGAGCTATGAAGACACCACTGAATTCTAGCCCAAATGATAGTGAGACCCTGTCTCAAAAAAGATTTTTTTTTCTAACATAAAAAGCCCATAGTAGGCATTCCAGGGCTGATATGACAGTTTTACAAAGTTGTCAGGAGGAACACAGGCCCCTCCCAGCCTACACTCCACCACCTTTTGGGTATGGCTCCATCCTCCATCCTCCTGGTCCAAGGTGGCTGCCCTAGCACCAGGCATTCCAACCAGGAGATGGGGGAAAGAGAGGCAAAGCACTTCCCTTTAAGGAAAGTTCCCAAACATTACTTAACACTTCTGTTTACATCCCCTCAGCCAGAACTTACTTAGCCAAACCCAGCTCCAGGGAGGCTGGAAAATGTTTGGACTCTGATGGCCATGTGCCTAGCTAAAAATAGGGGCCTCTGCTCACAAAGAATCATGGGCAGGGCAGACAGGAAGTAGGGAATGATCATATCTCGGCTTCTGATGAATCAGGACCTTTTTTTTTTTTTTTTTTTGGCTTGACAAAGGTTGGATGGAATATCACCCAAAGTCCCTCAGAACTGGGATGCTGCCAGGGGCGGGTGAGACCAAAGAAACCCTGGCCCTTCACTCTCCCCTTCCCTTTTTGCAAATGTTATGCCTGAGTTATAGTGGGGGGGTTGTTTTTGTTTCAACTGATGTTTAAATTAGATCATGATCCCTTAGCAGGCTGTCCAAAATGTTTCTGGGCTGATGGAAAATGTGACTGTCAAACATTCATTCAACCAATAACTCTGTTTTCTGCCTACCTATGTCCTGGCTTCAGTGCCAGCTCTTGGGTATAGAGTAGTGTTTTTCAATCTTTTTTTTAATCTCACGGCACACTGGAACCTATAATTAAACTTCCACCACACACTTAAATTATGTTGATAAAAAAAAAAGAGTGAAGAAAAAGAATATTACTTACTGTGCTTTGAACTTCTTTTCTTTTTGAGACAGAGTCTCATTCTGTTGCCCTCAGTAGAGTGCTGTAGCATCATAGCTCACAGCAACCTCAAACTCTTGGGCTTAAGTGATCCTCATGCCTCAACTTCCTGACTAAGCCAGTACTACAGGCATTTGTTCCTACCCCAGTTAATTTTTCTATTTTTAGTAGAGATGGGGTCTTGCTGTTGTTCAGGCTGTTCTTGAACTCCTGAGCTCAGGCAATCCACCTGGCTTGGCCTCCCAGAGTGCTAGGAATCCAGGCATGAGCCACCACACCTGGGGGTTTGAACTTCTTTTGAAAAGAATGGGGCAGTACGTGTGGCTCAGTGGGTAGGGCTCTGGCCCCATATACTGAGGGTAGCAAGTTAAAACCCAGCCCCGGCCAAACTGCAACCAAAAATAGCCAGGCATTGGTGGGGAGCACCTGTAAGTTCCAACTACTCGAGAGGCTGAGGCAAGAAAATTGCCTGAGCCCAGGAGTTGCAGATTACTGTGAGCTGTGATGCTACAGCACTCTACGGAGGGTAATAAAGTGAAACTCTATCTCTTAAAAAAAAGAAAGAAAGAAAGAAAATAATTACTGATCTTTAAAAAATTTCAGGCCAGCACAGTGGCTCATTCCTATAATCCTAGCACTTTGAGAGGCCTAGATAGGCAGATTGTTTGAGCTCAGGAGTTGGAGACCAGCCTGAGTAAGAGTAAGATCCCATTTCTAAAAATAGCCAGGCAGGCTCCATGCCCATAACACAGTGGTTACAGCGCCAGCCACCTACACCAAGGCTGGTGGGTTCCTAACTGGCCTGGGCCTGCTAAACAACAGTGACAACTGCAACAAAAAATAGCCCAGCATTGTGGCAGGTACCTGTAGTCCCAGCTACTTGGAGGCTAAGGCAAGAGAATTGCTAAAACTCAAGAGCTGGAGGTTGCTGTGAGCTGTGATGCCATGGCAGTCTACCCAAGGCAACATAGTGAGACTCTGTCTCAAAAATAAATAAATAGGCTCAGCACCTGTGGCTCAAGTGGCTAAGGCACCAGCCACATACACCTAAGGTGGCGGGTTCGAATCCAGCCTGGGCCCGCCAAACAACAACGACGGCTGCAACCAAAAAATAACCAGGCATTGTGGTGGGCACCTATGGTCCCAGCTACTTGGGAGACTGAGGCAGGAGACTCGCTTGAGCCC
>CAUYQV010095553.1:0-32725 GCA_963574575.1 Galagoides demidoff
ATATAGGACATTTAATGCCCTAGTAAATGCATATAAAGGGGAAAGGCTCTGTCAGGTTATATTTTGGGGAAAGGGTGAATAAATTTACCTTAATAGTCTTATCACCCTACACTTTTATATTCTTTCTTATATTCTTCCCAGCCATGAGCATGGTATGTTTTTCCACTTGTTAACATCTTCAGCTAATTCTTTTCTCAGAGTTTCCTAATTCTCTTTATACAGATCTTTCATGTCCTTCATTAAGTAAATTCCCAAATATGTTATCTTCTTTGGCACAACTGTAAAGGGAATAGAGTCCTTGACTGTTTTTTCAGCTTGACTATTTTTGGTATATATAAAAGCTTCTGATTTGTGACTATTGATTTTGTATCCTGAGATGCTGCTGTATTCCTTGATCAATTCCAAGAGTTTTGTAGTTGAGTCCCTGGGGTTTGCCAGGTTTAAAATCATATCACTGCAAAGAGTGAAAGTTTGATCTCCTCTGACCCTGTTTGTATACCCTTGATTGCCTTCTCTTACCAGAAAAAAACCTTGAATAGCCAAGACATTACTCAGAAATAAAAACAAGTCAGGAGGAATCATGCTACCAGACTTCAAACTATCCTACAAATCTATAGTGAACAAAACAACATGGTACCAGCACAAAAGTAGAGAGGTAGATGTATGGAACAGAATTGAGAACCAAAAGATGAACCCAGACACTTATCACATTTGATCTTTGATAAGCTCATCAAAAATATAAATTGGGGGAAAGATTCCCTATTTAACAAATGGTGCTGGGAGAACTGGCTGGCAACTTGTAGAAGACTGAAACTGGACCCATAGCTTTCACCATTAACAAAAATTGACTCTCACTGGATAAAAGATTTAAACTTAAGACATGAAACTATAAAGATTCTTGGACAGAGTGCAGGAGAAACACTTGAAGGAATTGGCTTGGGGGAATACTTTATGAGGAGGACCCCTGGGCAATTGAAGCAACACCAAAAATATATTACTGGGATCTGATCAAACTAAAAAGCTTCTGCACAGCCACGAACACAGTAAGTAAATCAAGCAGACAGCCCTCAGAATGGAGGAGGATATTTGCAGGTTATGCTTCTGACAAACGTTTGATAACCAGAATCCACAGAGAACTCAAACTTATTAATAAGAAAAGAACAAGTAATTCCATTTCATTGTGGGCAAGAGACTTGAACAGAAGCTTCTCTGAAGAAGATAGGCACATGGCCTACAGACACATGAAAAAATGCTCATCTTCTTTAATCATCAGAGAAATGCAAATCAAAACCACTTTGAGATATCATCTAACTCCAGCAAGAGTGGCTCACATAACAAAATCCCAAAACTACAGATGTTGGCATGGATGAGGAGAAAAGGGAACACTTTTGCACTGCTGGTGGGAGTGCAAGCTAATACATCCCTTTTGGAAAGAGGTATGGAGAATACTCAGGGATCTAAAAGTAGACCTGCTGTTTGATCCTGTAATTCGCCTACTAGGTGTATAGCCAAAAGACCAAAAATCACTTTATAACAAAGATATTTGCACCAGATTGTTCATTGCAGCTCAATTCATAATAACCAAGTCATGGAAGCAGCCCAAGTGCCCACTGGCCCATGAATGGATTAATAAATTGTGGTATATGTATACCATGGAATATTATGCAGCCTTAAAAACAGATGGAGACTTTACCTCTTTTACGTTTACATGGATGAAGCTGGAACATATACTACTTAGTAAAGTATCCCAAAAATGAAGAAAAAATATCCAACGTACTCAGTACTATTATGAAACCAATTTACAATCACTCACACTTTCATATGAAGAATAGATCACAATTATGGCCCAGGATAAAGGAAGGAGGACGGAGGTGGAAGGGGAAGGGGAGATCAGATCGAGGGAGAATGGTGGGATCACACCTATGGTGCATAATGCAAAGGTACATGTCAGATCTATTTAAGTATAGAGTATAAATGTCTTAACACAATAATTAAGTAAACAAGATGAGGTATATATTAACCAGTGTGATATAAGCATTACTAATTCTATGAAATCAGCACATCGTACCCTATATATGCATTAATGTATACATGATCTATGTGTTTATGATTTAATAAAAATAAAAAATGAAAAAAAATATTTCTTCAACCAAAGAATAAACTGTCTACACAAGCTAAGACATTAAACCCAGAATCTATAATAGGGACAAATATATCAACATATTGACCAGGATTAATAGTCTATCTCCAAATTAAATTTTACCCATATTTTCCAAACAATTGATTCTTTCTTGAAACTTTTGGTCAATAGCTCAGATTGATGAATCAAAAACAGACAGTGCTTAAAATGAGAAAGATTGTGCAAATCTGAGAAACTAAATCCATTCCTATGTGCATCTTTGAGTTTTTCAGGTGTCACTGTAAAAAAAGGAAATTACTGGCCTGATACCCATCAGTGAAGTCTTTAACCCAGAGCAGAACAAGCGATCTTCTTGACTTGGATTACAGCTGACAAAGAGGAGGGTAAAGAAAATTTCAGCAAGACCTAAGTGCCAAACAGAAACACTTTCTTCACTGGTCAGCTGAAAGTCATTTCATCATCAACAACATTCAAAATCAGAACTCTCTGCTGACATGCCAAGTACAATACAGGCAAAATATATGATTTTGGCTCCTGGTAAATTAACTATAGGGACTTCGGGAAATTGATACATTGCAGTAGTTAACTGCATTGGCTGGCTGAAGAGAAGAGATATCTCCTTGACTGGCATCATCCTAATCAGCTTGGTCATCTCCAGAATCTGTTAGGTGTAATATCATTAATGGCTTCATTATGCTGCTCTCTCTGGATACATATGGGTATGAGAATGGTGACCCGCCAAGCATTTTGGATGTTGTCTGGATACTTGCTGGGTTTCCTTTTTGCCTTGGCATCTGCTGTTTATTCAAGATAGCCAATATATCCCACCCATTTTTCTTCTGGCTGAAGCTAAGGGTCACCAGTGTTATTTCTGGGATTCTTCTGGGGTCCTCTATTATCTCCTTAATTATTAGCACTTCAATACATGATGATATGTGGCATCTTCAAGGCCAGCGGTGAAGAAAACAATACTTGGGAATTCAAAGTGAGTAAAATTCCAAATGCTTCTAAACAGATAACCTTAAAGCTGAGCGGCATTGTTCCCTTTGTTCGTTGCCTGATCTCATTTCTCTTCTTACGTTTCTTCCTATGTAGGCACACTAACCAGATAAAATTTCATGCTACGGTGCCCAGAGAGCCCAGCAGAGAAGCCCACATGGGGCCGTGAGGGCAGCCATTGTCTTTCTGCTCCTCCTTACTGTGTACCATGCAGTCTTTCTCATAATAACCTTTGACTTGCCGATTTCTCAGAGAAAATTGGTGATAATCGATAGCATAGTAACTGTCATTTCCCCATCAAGTCATTCATTCATCCTGATCAGGGGAAACAATAAGCTGGGAGAAGCTTTACTGAAGGTGTTAAGGTTTGTGAAGAATTTCCACAAAGGAAGAAGGAAGCCCTAGGGACTATCCTGAGTACCAGGAGAAAGAAAGCAACAACAGACTTTCTCCCTTCTCCCAAATGGGTTTCATTCATTTTTTCTTATATGTTATTGGAAATCATTAACATATATCATAATTCTAAAGATTTTCTTTGTTTTCCTTCACCTTTCTGTCTTGTTTAGTTTTAAATCTAATGTTATCGTTGAAGCACATGTTTTCTTTGTCTTCACAGGAAAAATGAATCTAAATCCCACACTAACATCTTGTTATTGACTAAAAGCAAAGAGGTTCTACTTCATTTCTTTCTGGCATAATAGATACTGGCAAAGATCTTGAACTCAATGAGGAGGAAAATTTCAGGCAAATGGGCCATGGGGAAGAGAGCTTAGGAATTATTAGCATTTCCTGTAAAATAAACCATGTAAAAAACTCCCTGCTTTGAACTGAAAACCAGTTCTTATCTTCACCTGTCCTATCACCTTCATTTTTGGAAAGGTTTTTCCTGACCAAAAGGGGAGAAAAACAGTTTTTGGTGAGATTGGTGAGATTCTTCTGCATAGGATGATATATGATGGGAGAAAAGAAGTATGATCGAAAATGAAAATTTGACCAGGAGAGGGAGTTGGTACAGTTAGGAATGGGTATACCAGGACCTACCACCTTGAGAAAAAGTTTGAGGGCCTCAGTGGTCAGGTTGTGTCATGAGTGCCCCTAGCTGCCAGTAGCAATATTAGGCATCAATTCCTGAAGATTATTAGAATGTTTCTCTACCTTTCCTTCCAGCTCAGAAATCTCTGACATTTATTTCTCTTGCATCATTTTCTTTCTGCTTTGTTTCCAGTAATGTTTTATAGATAACTATGTTTATTTAAGTTATTAATTTAAGACTTTTCTATTACACATTATACACAGACATGTGTGTATAATAGGAATGAGTCCTATTTTCTGAAAATATTGTTTAGTAAAAAATATTTTTAATGTGATTGCCCCATATACAGATATAACTGTAATATATACTGTGAAGTCATGAGGAATTGATTACAACTAAAATAAAGTGGGAATTTCCTTAATTTTAAATTAAAATGCTTTTATCCATGAGATCTTGCTTTAGGAAGTGAATTGTCTTAGAGAATATTTCTCATATGAAATAAAACTAAAGATCATAAATTTATCTAGCAACGTTTATTTCTAGAAAACAACTTCAGAGAGAACAAATTCTTGGTAAGTATTGCCACATGCTTGCCTAGTCACACTGAAATTTCTAATTATATTTGTATCACATCTTGCCTTAACTGTTTAAACGAAGACAAAAAATTGTTATCCTCTGACCAAATGTTAACTTTCTGCAATCTATGATTGTATAAATCATTTTCAAAATGAAAATTCATTTCCACCTAGGAGACCTGGTTTGTGAGTAATTTATAATTTGTGGTGATGAAATTGAAGTTTTATTGACATATTTTGATTTTTATCAAACATTTATGTTTTTGTTTATTTTTTGTGACTCCTTCTTCCAAACTCAAATTTGTTGGGTCCAAACATACAGAACTGAAGCAAGAAGGCAATTGCAAATTCATGAAATAAAATCTCTTTGAATTTGCATGAGAGAAATTTCAGCCAGTCATTTCAGTTACCACTCAGTAAGGGTAATAATTAAAAATTTTCCAACCTATAAATAACTAGATAAGCTGTGTATCTGGAACAGTCTATTGCATTAGTCTTCAAAAATGTAGAAACAATTTTATTTCAGAGGAGAGCTGGACCCTTCTGGAGTGATATTAAAGTCAAAATAATGACAGATGAAAACATTATTGCATGATTTGAAAAATTTATTTATCACACTCCAACAAGTCATCTGTAAATTAGTTCATCTACAGTGCTATCTGAGCTCAGATTGTTTTCTCTATAATGTTTCTTGCTGAAGAACACGTCTTTATTATCCTAATTACTGGAGAATTCATAATAGGAATGTTGGGGAATGGATACCTTGCACTAGTTAAGTGGATTGGTTGGATTGCAACGGTTCTGCATGGCATATTAATAGTACTTCACACAGATGTTTATGAAAGTGACAAACTCATGATTGTAATTTATACCTTGTGGACATTTGCCAACTACTTAAGTTTGTGGTTTGCCACCTGCCTCAATGTCTCCTGTTTCCTCAAGATAACCAATTTCTCCCACTCTCTTTTTCTCTGGGTGAAGTGGAAAATTGACAGGGTGGTTCACTGGATTGGGGTGCCTTGCCATTTCCTTGCTGATCAGCTTTCTAATAGCATTGGTACTGAATCTTGATGATAAGTTTTGTAAAATAACAACACTGAAATAAATGTTCCATGTGAGTAACGCTCAATACTTCAAGCCATTGACTCTTCAGCCTGCTTACAATTGTTCCATTTACTGTGTCACTGATCTCAGTGTTGCTTTTAGTAAGGTCCCTGGGGAGACATACTAAGCAAATAAATCTCCATGCTACAGGCTATTGAGACCCCAACACAGAGACCCATGTGAGAGCCATAAAAATTGTGACTTTGTTTCTCTTCTTCCTTTTTATATATTATGTGTTTTCTCTTTTGCTGACCTTTAGCTATTTTATGACAGAATACAAGTTAGTCATGATGTTTAATGAGATTTTAGCAACTCTCTACCCCCGGGTCATTTACTTATTTTAATTATTATAAGTGACAGGTTGCGGCAGGCATCTTTCAGAATGCCCATGTGGGCATAGCCTGCGTGGGGTGAAATCTTAGTTTTACAAATGCACTTGACAAGCAAATCTTATTACCTAATTTTAAAAATACAACTTTCTTATAGGTCTGTTCTCATTTCTTTCCCAGCTGTTTTTTTCCTCTGGGATTCATATCTTTAACTATTATCAGGACCTGTTAGCAAACGAAAGAATCCATCCCTTATGCCTCTTTAAAACCCAGTCATGGTCATGTTAATACGCCCTTCCCTCCAAGAATTCCTGAGCTCATGGGTCTCTACCTCTCTTCTCAATGCAAATATAAGGCACATATTGCCTAGTTAAATTCTTTTTAGCTTTTACTTTGGCCCAAGGTAAAGTGTACCTGAGCTACACTTACTGGCTTTTCTTTTCTATCAAACTGGCCCTTAACTGTTCTCTTCTCATGGCTCTGCTGAATCACTCTCACTGGCTTATTAACTAGAAACTCAGATCTTCCCTGGCCTGTCTGTTGCTTCAATTTCATGATCGATGCTTTTGGGAGGTCTCCTAGTAATATATTCTGGTTGTCCTTATTCTGGCACTTTCTATTCATTTTTTTTTAAGTTTTTTTTTTATTTTTTTTATTTTTTGCAGTTTTTGGCCGAGGCTGGGTTTGAACCTACCACCTCCAGCATATGGGACCGGCACCCTACTCCTTGAGTCACAGGCGCCGCCCTATTCATTTTTATAAATTAAATTTCTTCTCAAATAACTTGCTTTTCAGGCAGCACCTGAGTAGGAAATAAACTCATTCAAACATCTCCCAAAAGGTGCTGCTAAACATACTTCACAATCTGGATAAAAGGATGGGAATAACTGATGCTGGGTTCTGTTAACAAGACCCTGCAAGGATTTTTACTCAGTACTTAACAATAGAAATTAATTGGGAAGAAATGAGTATACTATGAAATAACCACATGCTATCACTAAAAGAATCAATGTATGTCTATAACAAATACAAAGTAAATTACAAAAAAGAAAAAAAGAAGAAAAATGAATCATTAATAAACTTTAATTCTACAATGAGCAGTAATTTCTCCTAGCAGTAATATTATTAAAACATTTGGTCTGTCATGTCTCAGGTTGTATGTGTTTTGATCTGGTCAAATTTTTGCTTTTACTCCCACCATGTTCTACATCTAATTCTCATATATTTCAATGCACTCATTTCCTTTTATTAGGTCTAAAATGCTAATTAGTTGAAATTGTCAATTGTTTTTCTTACTGTTAAGTAAGATCCACTCTGTAAAATACAGACATGTATTGCCCTAAGTCTCTAAATTTTATCAACTATATTTCTAACATGCTAAGTATTTATGTCCCTATTTGTTGTTCAAGTCAGGAGAATTCATGTTTTTAATGGAATATGTTAATATATTTTACCTGTAAATTCTATGCCAGAATAAACTTTATATTTTTCTGTAGATTTAGATGAAATAAATGCTTTATAGGATTAGTACATCTGAGAAAGTGTCACTCTATTAGTCTGAAGGTTTTTCTTCTATGTTTTGTTTTCTTAATCTCCAATGTTTTAAGTATCTCCAATGACTACAATGCCTGGGGTTCAAAGTAGTAAGTAAGCTTGTGGCAAAATGCTATTATGTAAAATATTTTTTTCTTAACTATAGTATTCTCATAATTTTCCTGGTATATAATACTGACAAACAGAAAATCTATACTTATTTTTTAAAACATAACAGAAAAAATTAATGTAAAAAATATTTGGATGACAATGTTGCCATAGTTACTATGAGCACTTCCATTACCAGGATACCGGTAGAACTGATATGAGTCAGGGTTCATTTCTAAGATCAGAGGAAAGCAGTCGCCTCTGAACAATTGCTACATGATCATGAAGTTTGTTTGAAACTCAGGGCTCCAACTCAGAAAAGGATTGTCTATGAAGGAAGGATGAAAGAAAATATGTATTTCTAGGAAGATAACTGTGTCTAAGAATTATCACATGAAAATGTCATGCAGTAAATTGTTTTGCAATAATTCTATACTAAAGAGGCTATTTCAAATAAGCATTAGCCTGTAGGGGTATAGCATATTTAATCTTCAGTTCCCTGGTGGGAAATCTAAGGATCTAGATTCATGGGTCATTACAAAAGTTTTGAGATAGGCAAAAAATCAAGAAATGTAAAATCTGTATGGATAGAAACAAATGAAGCCCTTCCAGCAACACCAATAAGCTAAGCAAGTTGAAATTTGCATGAGTGAGTCAGAAAGGATACTGTCAACTGTATTTCTTGGAAGAGAAATAATGAACAATAACACAGCCTATCTCAAACATTTCATAGTGACCCGTGTACTCAGATGCCATTTGGTGTGAGAAGAATGGAGAAAATGAAATAAAGCATCTTACTCCCTACAACTGCCCACTAGAACAGTTTATTTTTAATTTAAAACGGATTTCCTGAGGTACATTGACTATACAAAGAACTGCATTTGATAAACTTGGACCTAGTCAAATACCCATGATACTATCACCACAATCAAGGTAAAAGACATTTCTGCCACTTCCCGAAGCTTCCTTGGGAATGTTTTAAATGAAAAGGAAAACATCTAAAGGTAATCAACAGTCTTTTTTATATATAGCATCACAAAATAAGTAGCCGTTAAATGTCACTGAATTAAGATAGTGAATTCTTTTGTTTATTCATTCATCCATTCAACTTGTAATTATTGAGTGCATACTATGCCTCAATAGAAATTGAAATATAACAAGAACATGACATGACTCAGCCATGGCTCTCAAAGAGTTCTTGTTTGTGGGAAAAGAGACAAATAAATTAATCTATAATTATAATATCTTCTGATAAGTATTCTAGGAAAGAAGGAAATAGCAAAGGATGACAACAGGAAAGGCATAAAAATAAGAAGCAGAAATGAGGAAGGCCTCCAGGAAAGGCTTTATTAGATCTGAGTACAAAAGGACCTAAAGGAGTAAAAGGCATAAAAGATGGAATCTAGGGAAAGGGAACAGCAACAGGGATGACACAGTCTTCTAAGTCCTGCAAAGCACTATATTAAGATACATTGTCTCATATCATAATTCAATTCAATCCTCAGTAATTCCTGGAAGCATTGATCTTGTGCAATTTGGCATATGCATTGAAAAATAAACCATTTGTTATCTACCTGAAACTCAAGTTTAACTGGGAGTCTTGCATTTTTAGTTGACACATCTGGCAACCCCATTGGTGATTAGCATTATCACACAGAAATTACCCATGTTACTAGGTAACTTGTGATCAGTCAGTAATGTGTTAAGGTTAGTAGTATGAATCTCAGATTAATGAATCCAAAATTTGTACAGGTTAGCTTCAGTAAAACAGTATAGGACCGTGAAAAGGAATTGGTCCAATTTGCATCTTGGTAAACAGTAAGTAGCTCAGCCTAAATTAACCAGGTGTGGAAAAGTACAACCTGCTGAGAAGGCAAATGTCCATATATTGTCCAGACCAAGGATCTCCAAACCCATTGTTTGTCAAGACTAATCAGCTGCGGTCTTCGTTTACCCTTCCAGTCTCCATCACAAGACAGACTACAATGAAGAGGTAAAGAAAATTATAGCAAAATCAAGTCAACTAGAAACATTGCATGTGTCTCTATTTAAATATGCCAGGAGAAGTGGAGAGTACATTAATGGTCATAGCAACTGGAGAGTTTTCAGTGGGGATCTTAGGAAATGCATTTATTGGATTAGTGAACTTCCTGGACTGGCTCAAAAATAGGAAGATTGCCTCCATTGATTTAATCCTCACAAGCCTGGCTGTATCCAGAATTTGTCTACTGTGCATAGTACTGTTAGATTGTTTTATATTGATACTGTATCCAGATGTCTATGTCTCCGGTAAACAAATGAAAATCATTGACTTCTTCTGGACACTAAGCAACCACTTGAACGTCTGGTTTGCAACTTGCCTCAGCATTTTCTATTTCCTCAAGATAGCTAATTTTTTCCACCCCCTCTTCCTCTGGATGAAGTGGAGAATTGACAGGGTGATTGTCTGGATTCTACTGGGGTGCTCTGCCTTCTCTGTGTTTATTAGCCTTCCAGTCACTGAGAACTTGCATGATGATTTCAGGTCTTGTGTCAAGACCAAGGCAAGGTGGAAAGCAAACTTTACCTGGAAATGCAGAGTAAATAAAGATGATTATACTTCCACCAAGATAGCTCTCAACTTGTTAACACTGATCCCTATTTCTGTGTCCCTGCTCTCTTTTCTCCTCCTGATCCTCTCTCTGCTAAGACACATGAGACAAATGAGACTCAATGCCACAGGGTGCAGAGACCCCAGCACAGAGGCCCACACAGGAGCCCTGAAAGCGGTCATCTCCTTCCTCCTCCTCTTTGTTGCCTACTATTTATCCTTTCTCATAGCCACCTCTAGCTACTTTATGCTAGGGAGTGATCTAGCTCTGATTTTCTGTGAGTTGACAGCCCTAATCTATCCCTCAAGCCATTCTTTTATCCTAATACTGGGGAACAATAAATTAAGACAAGCATCTGTCAGGGTGCTCTGGAAAGTGAAATATATTCTAAACAGAAGAAAATTCTGACAACATAAACAGATCTGAAAAGAAACTATTCTTTTCTAGGATATGTGAACATAAGCTGTTTCTTAATTATCTTTAGTTCTTTCATGAATTACTCTTAAAACCTATTTCGTATAACTACAGTTGTGATGTCGAGACTTATGTAAACTGACTCTGTATATCTTTACCTCTGTCTCTTGCCTTTCTAACTCTGTCTCTTTCTATCTCTTCTCTCTTTCTTCAGAGCTGTTTCTTAAAACATGTTTCAGAACAGATACAAATTAATATTCTAATATTAACTATGAGAGTAGAGGACATTTTCATAGTTAGTTCTAAATCATTTCTCCAAATGCAAAGTTGTACGACTAATTCAGAACAACTGTAATGGTACCTTGCTGTTATTTGCATCCCTAGGAAAAGCAGCCAGTTCACCTTTGTAGTCCTAGTTAGATTTTTTTCTTCTCAAATCATCCAGCTAAACTCCACCTTTGGAAAAATTTCAATAAGGTGACAGTTCTTAATAAAATCTGTGGAACTCTATGAATGTAGGAGAATTAATACTAAGGTATATGTTGTGATTTAAATAATATTGTTACCATAAGTTCAAAGATCTAAGATCAGTGAATGAACTTTTCCCTCTGAAGGGACGGAGGGAAAATGTATGTACAAAGATTCTGTAAAATAAAGAGCATAAATAGAGCTATTGAATATTTAACAAAGAAAATTTCTCCACAAAAGATATGTGTAAGTTTGCTCTTAATGAATTTTGACTGCACCAGACACTGACTGTCAAGATGCTGTGATAAGATGGGACCTTCAATCAAAAGCTTATATATTGAGATATTAACATTTCAAAACTTCCAAGGGAAATGTTAGTACAATGCCTATCATCTCTCCATCCCAGGGAAATGATGCTTAGATCGTATGTAAAACATCTATATGACATCTATTTGGGACATTCCATTAAAAACATAGTCACTTGTGTTGTCACAAAGATAGTTTGCTGTGGTCAGTGCTGTACTAACCAGTATAAAATAGCTATGAACTTACCAATAAATTTGATAAAAATCCCAATTAGTTTTGTATGTTAATTTTTCTTCTTTAAATCTCCCAGTGGGCTCGGCACCTGTGGCTCAAGCGGCTAAGGCACCAGCCACATATACCTAAGGTGGCGGGTTCGAATCCAGCCTGGGCCCGCCAAACAACAATGATGGCTGCAACCAAAAAATAGCCAGGCACTGTGGCGGGCACCTGTGGTCCCAGCTATTTGGGAGTCTGAGGCAGGAGACTAGCTTGAGCCTAGGAGTTGGAGGTTGCTGTGAGCTGTGATGCCACCGCACTCGACCCAGGAGGACAGCTTGAGGCTCTGTCTCAAAAAAAAAAAAATCTGCCAGTGCAAAAGATATATCTTGATTAAATTGATAAATTAACAAAGATTTTTGGAGTGCCTTGTGAGTCAAAGAAGCAACATAAAGTTAGATACATGGGCTAAAGCTTATATTTCTTTTAATATTGCCTGAAAGAATACCTCCCTCCATACCTACCTAAGCAGATACCCAGTGTATGTGCACTCATTATGCAGGGGAACAAAAGAACCCGAGGCTACTAGAAATCTTGGACATTCCATATCTAATGTCTCTACATTGTGGATCCTAGAAACCGGATCAGCCACTTACATTCAACATAGCACCTTAACATTGTATTTCTCTGTGGACAGCAGCCAGGCAAAGGATGCTGAGGTAGAAACAGTAGCAGTATTAGTGACTTCTTACTGTACATAATTCTCCTTACTGGTAATAGAAGGTGATATAATCAAGGTAGCTGTATTTATCTTCTGAGAGTATTTTAATTTTAAGAAATTTTATGCCAAGATGGTAACTCAGGGTTGAAAGGAGTATTTGCACTGCTTCTTTCACTCCCCTCATTTAAGATGGAGTTTTTAAGTTCCCTATAGGGGAGTGTGGTGAAGGGGCTACAGTCAACGCAGAAGATTCCCTTCTTTCAATTTTTATTCCTCACTTAATGAAAAGCTACCCATTCACATACTGAATGTCTGACTTTTGGGCACTATCCTGGGTGCTGGAAATGCAGGTAAGGTGTGAAAAAGCCCATGCTCTCATGGAATGTATAGACCCAGAAAACATTCTGTAAAATAAATAATGATCAAGTAAACAAATAATTATAAGTCATGATTAATGCTATTGAGAAGAACTGAAGGGGAGGGACAGATTTAAATTAGCACAATCAGAATAGATTTACCTGGGAAAGTGAAATCTGAACTGAGACTTGAATGAAAAATATAGCCAAATATATCTAATTCTCCTGAATTAGAATAGTCAGGAGAAATGATATCAAAAAAAAAAAATGACAGACCCAATGCAATGACATTTTAGGAGGAAATACTTAAGAAAGAGCAGTGAAGATCTGAATGACCAGAGCATTCAGTGACTGAGAGGAGATTATGGGCAAAACCATAAAAGGCCTTATAGGTCAGGAGAGGCAATTAAGATTTAATCTAAGTGTCATAGAAAGACATTGAAGGAATAATTTTTTAAGGAATTATTTATAATATTTTTATTTCTATATAGGTTTAAGTTCACTTAAGCTATAGGAAGAATGGATAGTTATATGTGCTGGAGAGTACAATTAAGAGGACCAGCTATTAAGTTATTAGGGTAAGTTATTATAGTAGGCCACCATATAAGGTATTGTGGTGGTTCAGTTTTGGGTGGTGGCAATGGAGCCCTTAGGGTTTTTTTTTTTTATGGAATAATTCTATATATTATGTATGTAAAGCTGATAGGTTTTGCTGGGTGGTTAAGGGAAGAAATTGAAGGAAAAGAGGATTCAGTTTAACAACTGGGAGTACACTGCTACTTCAGATTGAGGAGGAAGTATTAATTGAGGGAGGAGAGAATAGAAATTAAAAATTCCATTTTCTGCATGTTATGTGTGACAGACCTATAGTGAAGATGTCAGACAAGCAAACTTAGGAATCTATAACTAAGGATAGACCCCAGAGATATAACTTCAGGAGTCCTCAACATATACACAGGATTACAAATAAAAGCATTGTTGATAATGAAGTGACACCAGCTCTGAGCCCTGAGATGTTTGAATCTTTAGGGGTTACATTGAAGAGGATGAATCAGCAAAAGAAAATGAGAAGGAACTCCTAGGAAGATAAGAAAACAAGCAAGGAAAGAGAGATGGAAATAGTGGCCCTTTCCTGTATTATTAATATTGCCCTCTCAAATCATTTCAATCTGCTTCCATTCACTATACCATACAATATAAAAACAAAACCAATGAAAACATTGAAAGTTTGACTTATTTCCATACTCTATTTTTTATTCTCCTTAATAACAAAACTTAATAAAAATATTATAGGTCTACTATAATTCCTATAGGTCTATAATGTCTGAACAAGACCCAATAACCCACCACCTGACTATGTTTTCCAGGAGATCCTATAGGATAGTCCCTTCACTGAGACCACAATAAATGCCTATAGATTATTATAGGTCTACTATAATGCCTATAGGTCTATAAGGTCTTCTGTGGAGAGATGGAAACATAATTCAGAAAATTTAACACAAATATTACTGTTATAAGGAGGGAGAAGTGAACTTTTCAAATGCTGCTGAGAAAAACTAAAATTAACATAGCAAAGTAACTATTGGATTTGGCGACAGAGACATGACATTAGATAATTAACTTCAATAACTCATCCTAGAAAAACTGCTACATACCTCACTGCTAAATATAACTATGGTCACCTTCAGGGTACTCCCCTGGGGAAGCTATACACTGACACCAGCACCTAGTCCACCCTTCAAAGCACTATTTCTAGGATGAGTTCTTGAACTTAATTGTCATATCTCTTACGACAACAACTCTAATGGCCTTTCCAGGAAAAGAGTTCCAAAATTGCTTTGATGCATGGACTAGCCACTAGTGTCCAGTATATAGCTCCTCAAGGTGAATACCTCAAAGGTGACATTGCAGTGATATTCAGCAGTGAGGTATGTAGCACTTTTTCTAGGGTGAGTTTGTGGACTTAATTGTCCAAACTCATATAATTGGTAACACTAACAAGAACAATATTAGTGATGTGGAGGAGGAGAATCTAGGTTCAGTGGGGAAGATTAATAAGGAATGATGTGAAAAAGAAACATAGTAGACCTATAATATTTTTATTAAGTTTTGTTATAAGAGAATAAAAAATAGAGTATGGAAATAAGTCAAACTTTCAATATTTTCATTGGTTTTGTTTTTATATTGTATGGTATAGTGAATGGAAGCAAATTGAAATGATTTGAGAGGGCAATATTAATAATACAGGAAAGGGCCAATAATTGCTGGAGCAATTATATTAAAATCATGACCCTGATCTAAAAAGGTGAATCGTCAGACTTGAGACAGAGATATTTATATGAGTAAGCCTGAAAGTATCAAAGCCCTCTATTTCCTGAACCTTTAGAGCCAACAGAAGATTCCTTCCTCTTGCAAGAAGAGAACAACCCTCTACTCCTGGATACTGTTCAACTAACTCAACCCAAGCCAAGTTAACTTTTTTCCTTCTTGAAACCTTCCCTACCACTCCTCATTATTTCAGGCCAAGGTTTCAGCATAGGCCAGGTAAGTACAGTTTCTGTTCTGAAAGGATTAGCTTCACTCCAATACTGTCACATAATGTTAACATCTTAGCAAGAATAAAGGAACATGCTGGAAATGGGTCATCCTAAAGACCTTTCCCCAAGGCTTCCTCTTTATTTAGCTTGTTCATGGAGAATTCATTGACTTAGGAACACTCAGTTATGACTTAAGACTCAATATTCTGGCAAGGACACTTAAATTCAGACCTAATGTTCTGTTCAGATGGCTCTATGAAGCCTGGACACAATGATGATCTGGTATATAAGTAGGAGTTGTTGCAACTTCCTTGACATACATAATATTAAGAAGGGATTAGGAAGTTCAGGGTGATGGTAGGACAGAATAGATAAACTTCACAAGACCCAAGAACCCACCAGCTGACTATGTTTTCTAGGAGATCCTATAGGATAGTCCCTTCACTGAGACCACAATAAATGCCATAGTAAGGAAAGCACTGACATTAGTGAGAATTCAGTTATGGGCTGCTCTCTATAGGCCAGAGTCAACTGGTGTGAGAGGCTGCCAAGAAATTGTACTCTCGTGTCAAGGAATTTTTTTGGAATTGTCAGATACTGCACTCAACTATCATTGCCATATCAGGCAAGAAGGTCAGCCAGAATGCTAATCAGCATACCCTGATGCCTAGGAATCTGTGGTGATAACTAATAGAAATGGTGCTCTAGAATGAAGATAAAGTCAAATAAATTGTTTCTTGAATTATGTACTAAAAAATGAAATGTCAAGAAACTACTGCAATGGGAAGTCACTGCTTCTCCTTAAGCTTCACACTTAAAATTATTTCACAGCAAGTCCACTGATTAAAGAAGAGACTGGGTCCCATTGAGGAAAGACCCAGCAAAGCCACTTCAGCTTTTCACAGTAAATGTTTTCCCAATTGACAATCTTCTCCAAAAGGAACTGCACTCATTTGACAGAGTAGAGAAAGAGTAATTAGATATTCTAAGAGCTTTTAAATATAGGATTTGACTTGACACTAATATCAGGACAAACTAAATATCATCATGATCTTCCTGTGAGAGTGGGAGCCTACAAGGGCACAGATTCCCCAGTGGTCCACATTCCTACCTCATGGTTATTTCCCTAGTTCTCAAGAATAAAAGTGTGATAGATATACTTAGCAGTTGATAGACACATTATCTAGACTCTCAAATTTTAGGCGAACAGAATGACTCATCCAAATGGATGTCAGCTAGTTTTTTTTCTTAAGCCATTCAACTTTTGAGTGCATGTTGAAAGACAGATATTAATTGACTGACAGAAAGGTAGAAAAAAAATATTCAGCTTCTTCAGAAAACAGTTCTCTCATAATGGGTGGATGGTCAGGATTTTGGTCAGTCTAATTCTGGCATCTCTGGGAAGATACTGGACGTGACTGTGATCTCTCAAGCTGTGTCATAACCAGCCATTTGGTTGTATCTCAAGAGACAAAATATGTACAGATAATCAATTGTAAATTTCAGTCCGTGCTCATTGTCAATAGGGATAATTCTTTCTCAGATTTCTCATAGAGGTCCTATAGTATTTGAGAAACAATTATCCCTATTGGCAATGAGGATAAAGAGCCATATAATCTGGTATTTAACTTCTATGGGGTAAAATTTAAAATATTTATTTAAAATTTACATAGAATTCCAACATTAATCCTCAATCTCAATTGGGTAGTACAATGCTTTCCATGACTAGAGTTGAAAAAAAATTTAAAGCTATGAGAAATGCTCTGCCTGTAACTTTTAAATATGGCAGAAGAAATGTATTTGGGGGAGAAGTTCTCTGTTCCAGTTAGAATTCTATCATTAAGCTGACATGGCCAAATATATGCAAACCAATGACTTCATCATCCTCTTCCTTATCTTAAAATAATCATTCTGGCTGGGCCCTATTCTCAGCACTGGGGATATAAAGGAAATAAAACACCATTAGTCACCAGCATTAAGAAATTCTAGTGGAATATTTTGGTTAGACATAATACATAATGGCGATCACTTCCAGAAAAGTGGCAAAAGAAGATGTTATGAAAGCTCAGGGCAGAAAGGACAAAAGGGAAGGCTTCCTATAGGAGGTGGCATATGATCTGGACCTTAGAGAAAAAAAAGGAGGGGTGGAGAAAAACACACTGACATGCATGGCTAAATCCATGCAGAGATCATGGTATCATCAGTGGTTCAGGAACACTGAACAATTCAGGAAGGTTAATAAAGGAAAGATAAATAAGACAAAGTTATAAATGCAAGTGAGTTCCAGATTGTGAAAGATTCTTTATTAATGGCAAACTGAATCTGTTATTTATTCTTAGATCACAAAGAGATTTTTGGAGAAGTAGGATGATCATTCCTTTGAAAATACTTTGGATTAGGATCTAAATTGTTCAATATTATGAATTTTTTCCTAAAGAGGAGGAGTACTTCTTTTACTTTCAGTTTAATGTGAGCAAACTGAAAGTTTCTCTAGTGGGCTGGGAACAAGCTCTTTTAGATAATACCAGAAGAAAAGCAAAAGATAGAGCCAGGAGCTGAAAAAAGTATTGCTAGACATACAGTCTTTAACCAGAAAAAACTAGTATTGGCATCTCTTTCCTAAAACAAAGACCTGACCTTAACTAGCTTAGGTATGAATGTCCTTGAGTAGTCACTAAGCTTACATTGCACGAAACTATTATTTTTGATATGAGACATAATCTTTGTTGTCCAATATTTTGCTTGAAATAATAGCAATGCATTACCAAGTAAATTATTATCAATAATGTTATTATAAGGTTTGTTAATTTTTAATTTTTCACTTTTTTAATGCCTTCCATAAGTGCTTGGGAAAGTTTGTGAACTGGACTCCTAGCATTCTTGCCAATATGAAGAGAAAACATTTCTTTTTCAATCTTCACCTAAGTCATTATCAAATGTATCTACTCCCAGTTTCATGTGTTTTTACACATTTTTCCTTATGAAGTATGCCCAAGTCCATCCACAGAGAGGTCATATTGCTTTAGAAGCTCCATGGAAAGTCAGTCAGGGTACAGAGAAAAACAGAATCACGAGAGCTTAATTCTAGTTCCAAGAAAAAGACCAGTTCCAAAGTTGACTCTAGAATCAAATGTGACAGAGAATGTGGAAATTAACAGAATTAAAGATGTTTAATTTCTCTTTCTGTTACCTTAAACCCTTAATCTTTCATTAATACTAATACTTAAAGTAAATCAGTTATAACCTTGATTGAAATGGCCATTAGAGCCTCTCTTTTTATCCTCATCTGATTTTAGAGCCAATCTTGTTCTTGGGCAACCTGCATTCAATCATGTGAGTCCCCAGAAGGCTATCCATACTGTGACACTCAGAAAAACAGAGAATGGCTCAGTTAGGCACAATTCCTAGCTTGATCGCATTGAGCTCACCAACTGAGAAATGCTTGCCTGCAACTCTTCTCTCTGTTGGTCTCCACTGAGGCTTTGGAGGTAGAGTAGAATAAATGTGGTGTAATTCATCAATGCTCATTCTTTTTTTAAAAAAAAAAAAAAGGTAAATGAATTTTCTCACAGTATTAGTTTGCTAGGTAGGGTTTCTGTAACAAAGTACCACACACTGGAAAGCTGAAACAATAGAAATTTCTTGGGGGTGGGACACAATTATAAGAGGGACTTTACCTAACAAATGCAATCAGTGTAACCTGGTTCTTTGTATCCTCCATGAATCCCAACAATAAAAATAAATAAATCATAATAAAAAGTCAAAAATTGAGATACAGGCAGGGTTGTTTCCTTCTGAGGACTACAAGGAGGAATCTGTTCCATGCTTCTCTCATCACCTCCAGTGATTTGCTGGCAATCTTTGACATTCCTTGGCTTTTGCTACATTATCCTGATATCTGCTTTCATCTTCACATGGTAGTCTCCCTGTGTGCATGTCTGTGTCCAAATTTCTACTTCTTATGAAGACCAGTCATACTCAATTGGGGCTGTGGGCTCCTAATTAAATTAGTTAAATCATCTTAACTGATTACATCTGTAACAACCCCATTCCCAAATAAGATCACATTCTGATGATAGTGGGGTTAGGATGTATAAATTTCAGGGAGATACAATTCATCCCACCTTTTGTCTAGTTCTGGGTCTCCAGATTTTACCCCCATCATTTTCACACATACCTATGTACATAAGAATTAGGTAAGCTAACTTGATGTGCTAAATATGGTGTATGAGTTGTCTATTGATAAACTTAGGGAAAGTCCATCTTATTGACAACTGAATTGTGAGTCAGCCTCTAACAATGAGTGCTGAGTTCCTGGAGGCCTTCTTGAATCCCAGTCATAAACAAATAACATAATGGCACATATATATTGAAAGACTGCCAGAGTCTAACCCACCTACAAAGTGGGTTTTTCTATGCTGGAACTGAGAAAAGTGTATGTATATTGATAATTTGGTTGCTAGTTTTAAGAATAAAATCATTTGCTTTCAAACACTGGTGGCTGTTAAGTCCTCATATAATTATTAAAATGTGCGCTCCCAATAAAGTTTCACAATACAGACCACTTGGAGTCAGTTGGGGTCCTGTATCTCCCTACCTATCTTCCTTGCCCCTTGGTTAACCATCATGACCCTAGAAGGAAAACAAGAGCCATGGCTTTAGTGCTGATGACTTTATTGACATTTTGAAGTTGGAAAAAGAAAAGGTCAAAAAGTTTACAATGCTGAAATGTCTATGGTCTCCGGTGGATACTCGTCAATTTCTGAAACAAAGACAAGGATGTTAGGCAGAAGTAGTAAGTAGTCTCATTATACGATATCATGTTGAGTGAGAGAAAGGAAAAGAAGGAAGAGGTAAGGAAGAGAAAAAGGAGAAGAAGGAAGAGGTTAAGTAAGGAGAAAGGGAAGAAGAGAGAAGTGAAGAGAAAAAGACAAGCAGAACTTAAGGAAGCTGTAGGCTAATGTAAGAACAAGAGAATGAGAAAGCCTCAAGCTAGAAATAAATGCTGTTATAAAAATGAAGAAGACTTTTCCACATGTAAGGCTGAGGTGAGGAAAGCTGTGGCAAGGACATACCCTGGCAAGGAGTTTAAGAGGAATGAGAAAAGAATAGACACAAGAAGAAAGAACTTGGAAATTTACACTTAAATTCACTGAATTATTAAATACAAACACAATTGGTACCTTGGGAATCACTGAAGGCCATCTTTAATCACTGGTCATTGATCAATAGAAGAGCCATCATCCTGACCACCCAGGCCACCCCTTTCAGTGTGGCCTCTCTGGCCACCCTACTACCTCTGCCACTCAGGACACCCTCGAGATCTCGGCCTCTTTGACCCCCACATGGCTTTCCGTATAAGCTCTCCTGGACCCTCTGGACAGTCTGCCTGTCAACACCATGCTGCAGACCATGGACTTTCTTTATAGTTTTGCCCTTCCTGCCACACTGACCTCTGAATTCCCCTTGAAGTTTGAGGTGTGATTCTTCTGGGGTTTCTTCAACTAATTCATCATCTGCTTAGGTGAAAGAACACAGAACCAGAAAAAGGACAGTAAAAAGAAAGATGAGCCATAAATTTAACTGAGGCAAATATGGTCTCCAGCATAGCCTACATTTAGTAAAAAGTGATATTTTACTTATTCTAATGATATCAATGGTGATCAGGGCTCAGGCCCTAGAAGAGAGGAGCAGAAAATTCCTAATTCTCCAGAGTACATGTACTTAGTCAGTCACCCCTCACTTGCCCTATCACCATTTTTTTTTTTTTTTTGCTGTTTCTGCCACTGTTCTGTAATGCCTTCTTTCCTGAGCTCACTGTGATACATGGTCAACACTGTGCAGTGTCTGTGTCCATGAGTTCAGCCAACCACAGATCAAAAATATTTGAAAACTAAATAAACAATAGCAATACAAAAAATACAAAATAACACAAATTAAAAATAAATACAGTTTAACAATTAACTGCAAAGTATTTACAATATACTAGGTATCTTAAGTAACCTAAAGATGACTTATAGCATATGGAGGATGTGTGTAGGTTATGTGCAAATACTATAACATTTTGTATGAGGAACTGGAGCATCCACAAATTTTGGTATAGGGAGTGGACAAGAGGGGCAGAAGAAATCCTCTACAGATATTGAGGGGCAACCATACAAGCATCAGAGGCACTGTGTCTACCTGTGGATTCACATGGTATCTTAACACAAGTGTATTGAACAGGGGGAAATCATTGTCCACCCTGTCCTCAATAGCAGGGCAATCATACGAGACCCAGTCTTCCCCTTCTCCTACCATCATCCACAAACTGTTAAAGCTATAGCTCCTTCTTTTTTTTTTTTAAGACGGAGCCTCAAGCTATCCCCCTGGGTAGAGTGCCATGGCATCATAGCTCATAGCAACCTCCAACTCCTGGGCTCAAGCGAGTCTCCTGCCTCCGCCTCCCAAGAAGCTGGGACCACAGGCACCCGCCACAACGCCCGGCCATTTTTTGGTTGCAGCCATCATTGTTGTTTTGGTGGGCCCGGGCTAGGGATTTGAACCCACCACCTTAGGTGTACATGGCTGGCGCCTTAGCCGATTGAGCCACAGGCACCAAGCCAGCTATAGCTCCTTAAATAGAAAGCATCAATAAAACCCACCTCATACTGTCTCCTTTTGTAAATTTCTAGCATCTATCATTAAATCCTAGCTCCTGCCTTCTCTTGCATCATCTTTCAATTATTTCTTTATGATTTCATGCCCATCACTCTTACGTACAATTACTCTCTTGTGGATTCAACATAGATTTAATTGTGTGCCCTACACATGTCAGACAATAGGATTTGAAGTTTAAAGGCAATCCATGCCCTCAAGCTGCTTATTCTTCATTGCTATCAGACAACAAATAAATTATTGCATCACTCACAACAACCTTCATAACATGGAACTAACTCATATTTCCAATTTTATCTTCCTTACCATCACTTCAACATTCCTGAATTGTTCAAGGTTTCTAAGCCACTGACAATACCATGATCTCTGCATAGATTTAGCCATGTGTATCAGTCTGCTGTCCCCCACCCCTCCTCTCTCCAAGGACCAGATCACGTGATACCTCCAGCCATAAGCCAGGCCCTTTCCTCCCCTGCTCTGAGCTTCTGTAACACCTTCCTTTGCCTCTTTTATGGCAGTGACCATTATTATTTGTTATGTCAAGGCTAATTCTTCCATTAGATTCTCAGTTCCTTATACAGTGGCAATATTTCATTTCCTTTTTATCTTCAGTGCTGAGAATAGGGTCCTGCCAGAGCGATGGTTAAGTATTAAATGTTACTAAATTAATTGGGGGGGCAAAGTATAGATAATCAAAACATTTCTCCCAGGAATCTCCAAGTAGACATTCCCTCACAATAACAGCCAAGTCCACGTACCATAGGCAAGAAAAAAATCACAAGGAAAATAGTGACCCCACACTGGACCCGAGAGAGCTCTTAAATCTAAAAGTAAACCATTTTCAATTTTTTGGTCTTTGTTCTTCTTCTACAATGTGGAGCTAAAAACTATATAGTAGAATGATTAAGAAAACATGTTTCAATGGTTAAACTTTATTTTTCTTTTTTGGGAACTTATTTTAGTTGACATAATAATAGTATATATTTATGTGGTATGTAGTGATATTGCCATACTATAATGCACGGTGATCAGACCCTGACAGTTAGTGTATCTATCATCTCAAACAATTATCGTCCCTTTATTTTGGAAACATTCACTATCCTCCTTCTAGGTATTTGACACTATACATTATTAAAGTTGTAGAAATTTTGGATTAGACCAGTAACTCAGAGTTTCCTAGAATTCACATACATTTAATTCTTAAAAACTTAATTGAACTCAAAATAGCTCACATGAAAGATAGAGCTCTTCTTCCTCTCCTTGAGGCACTCCTGCAAAGAAAGAATAAAAGAATGAAGTTTGAAATGGCATCATAAACTGAATACATGAGTCATTGACAAGTCAGGAAACAGGAAAAAAATTATAAAGCCTGTTGGTTTTCTTTAAGCAACAAAATGTTTGGTTGGTTCATTTACTCAGTTTTGCCACTTTTGGGGTAGCATATGTTGTAACCCAACTCTCATGAACTCTTCTCCTTTCTTACATCCTTCCTCCTACACACATTGCTGCACACACAGTCCATGAAAATTAATTTCAAAGATTTCCTTAGAAGTGTATATGGCTTTAAATTATACTTATTTTGAGGCAAATTAGCATGCAAGCAGATATCAGGGCTTCATAACTAAGGAGCAAAACATTAGTGCTGTAAATTCAGAGTGGAAAAAGAAAATAAGGTGTAAGGGCAAAGTCACTGATTAACTAACAGTAGTACTTCAGGTAAGGTACATAGTATCTCTTTGTTTCAAGTTAGTTGTATGTCCAAGCTCAGCTGATGATCAGATGTTATTTAAAACTCTGACACAAGAGATTCCAACATGAATATGGAGATGACCCACATCTAACATCATTACTGGGCAAAGCCTGTGGCTCAGTAAGTAGGGTACTGGCCCCATATACCGAGGGTGGTGGGTTTGAACCCAGCCCCAGCCAAACTGCAACAACAAAAGATAAATAAATAAATAACATCATTACTGAAGACCATTAAAATTTAACGAAATTTGTCATTTTCTTTTGCCCTTTAGGATTCCCTAAATTCAATGTTGACAATGTTCAAGATATAAAATATTAGCTGAGAAGAGATAGATGATAGGTCCTGAAGAAAAGAGAAATGAACACGTCCTTGAATAAGGATTTACCTGGCTCTTCAAGGGGTTCTTCAGAACCTATACCGAGGATTTGAAAAGGAAATAAAGAAGACAAATTTAAAACATTATTTGATAAGACTCCAGCTACGCATTTGTAAAAAGAAACTTAGGTTTGGATTTAGGAATTTAAGAAAATGCATGAGAGAATTCAAGAAAAAAAAATGATATAATATTTATATGCAAAGAATCAACATTTCTCAAAGTAAAACTTTCATCCTGATCATAGATAAGCCAAGGGTAGTCTGTAAATGCTTTAAAGGAATAGTAGAATAGTAATGCAAGGCAAAGAAATTAAAAGTGCTTGCTTAACAGAAAAATTTTTTATTAAATACATAAAAATACCACCAAAATGTGCAATATTCCTACATGAATTATTGATAAATTATAAAATTTTCATTCAATTTAGATGCCCTGTTTCACATCAACTGAATGACTGAAAATCAATTTCTTAGAACATTAAAAAGCACACTATGAAGATGCTGACTTAGAATGTAAGCCCAGATATTCAGAGAGATATTTGCAACCAGTGAAAAATAGAATTAATGTTGCCTTCTCTTTTATTGACACACTCTCTGAAAATAAAGCATTTAATTTTTGAAAGGGGTCTATCCAACTGTGTTCTTTCTCATGAATTTTAACCCCAGTATCCTCTGTCTGGTTCCCACTTCCTCTTCTTACCATCATCTATGTGCTGAGCTGAGCTCAGGGCTAGCAAGACCATAAAAAGCAGGACCAGCAGCATCTTGGTGGACGCCATGTTGTCCTTCTCCCTTAACAATGGAGGAACTTCAGACACACTCCTTTATACTAAAAGACCAAGGAGAACAACTTACCTTTGAAGTCCATTGATTGGATACTTCTCACTTGTATCTGATTTTTCCACTTGGGTATTAGCCAGACTTGCTGAGTTGGGTTTTAACTGAGGAGCTGTTCAAGTTCCTCAAGGGAAAACCATAAATTTTGTTATGTTCTTTAAGATAATTGTTCATTTTCTTCACTATTAGTTATAATCACTAATAATTATCTTCCATTTATTAGTATTCCACCCCAAACTATGGTTCTCTGTTCTATGATCATACCTGACATTGTTTAACCTGTATGAATGTCAATTATTCCAGATCCCTTTTCTTTAGAATGAGCCAAAAGAATCATCAGAAAATGAAAGGCTAAAACAACAGAAACATAATCCCAAGATGAAAGAACAACAAAGCATCAAGAAAGATTAACAGAAGTTGTCCTACGTGGATTGAAAAAGTGAAAGCAGTTGCCAGAACAAGACTAAAATCAACTTTAGATTCAGAAGACTATAGTCAATTCAGAATGTGCTGTGAAATCCTAAAACTAGAAATAATTAAAATAATGAGTAGGTTACAAAGCAATATCCAGTAAGAATCATCCAGTGAATTAATGGTGTTCAGCTTCCATTAAGAGTGAGTAAGCATGATAGTTGTACTTGGTTACATAGAATAAAGAGCAATCTTATTTCTGTGATTCTGAAAGTTACAGAAAGAGTCATAACATTAGAAAAAAATTGTTGATAATATACAATAATTTCTTATAATTACTTAAATTGCCTTGTATAATTTTGAATTTTAAATTTTAAGCAGTTTAGAATAATACAAACATAAGATTTTGTGTTTATTCTTTTTAAATTTACTTATTTTTTAATTTCAAAATGTTAATTAAAAGAATACAAGTGTTTTTGTTACATTGATATTTGTATGTTTCACTCAGTGCTTTCAATATGCCCATCACCGGAACAGTGTTCATTGTGTCCAACATGCAAGTTTTTAATCCCATGTTCAGGCTCTTATCTTCCTCCTTCTTGGTTTCTCATGTTTATTATATAACTTTGTGACCATGGGTACCCATCTATTAGTTTCCATTTATTAGTGAGAACATCCGATGTTTGGTTTTCCATTCCTGTGATACTTCACTTAGGATAATGGTCTGTAATTGAGTCCATGTTGCTGCAAATGACATTATTGTGTTTCTGTTTATGGCTGAATAGAACTCCATGGTATTTGTAACATATGCCACATTTCCTTTACCCAGTCATGAATTGAAGGGTATTTAGGTTGATTCTACATCTTTGCAACTGCAAATTGTGCTGCAATAAACGTGGGAGTGCAGGTGTCTTTTTGATAAAATGATTTCTTTTCCATTGGGTAGATACCCAGCAATAGAATAGCTGGCAGGTATACCTTTCTTTGAGAATGCTCATACTATTTTCCATAGAGGTGGTACTAAGTTGCAGTCCCACCAACAGTGTATTAGTGTTCCTTTCTCTCTGCATCCACACCAGCATGTATTGTTTCTTGACTTTTTAGCCTTGATAGGGGTAGGGTGGTGTTCCAATGTAATTTTAGTTTGCATTTCCCTAATGTTTAGTGATGTTGAGCATTTGTTCATTGTTGTCTATTTGTCTATTTTAGAAAGACTTCTGTTCATGTAATTTGCCCACTCTTTGATGGAGTTGTTTGTTTTCTTTTTGCTGCTTTGTCTGAGTTCTTTGTAGATTCTGGTTATCAGTCCTTTGTGAGGTATGCAGTTTGTGAATATCTTCTCCACTTCCATAGGTTATCCATTCACTCTGTTAAATATTGCCTTTGCTGAGCAGAAGCTTTTGAATTTAATTAAGTCCCATTTATTTATTTTGGTTGTTATTATATTTGCTTTTGAGGTCTTAGTCATAAATACATTTCCCAGGCTCATGTCTAAAGGGATTTTCCTGGATGGGTGTAGTGACTTACACCTGTAATCCTAGTACTCTGGAAGGCCAAGGCAGGCGGATTGCTTGAGCTCAGAAGTTTGAGACCAGCCTGAGCAAGAGCAAGATCCAGTCTCGACTAAAAATTAAAAAAAAAAAAAAACCTAGCAGAATATCATGGTGGGTGCCTGTAGTCTCAGCTATTTGGGAGGCTGAGGCAGGAGGATTGCTTGAGCCCTGGTGTTTGAGTTTTCTGTGAGCTATGGCACTCTTCTCTGGGACAATAGAATGAAACCCTATATCCAGTAGATAAATAAATAAATAAATAAATAAATAAATAAATAAATAAAAATTTTCCTTCATCTTTTAGAATTTTATGTTTTTATACCTTACATTTAGGTCTTTAGTCCATCTTGAATTAATTTTTTTATTTAGCAAGAGATAGGGATCCTGTTTCATTCTTCTGCATGTGGTTACCCAGTTTTCCCAGCACCATTTATTAAATAGAAGATCCTTTCCCCAGTGCATGTTGTTAGGTGCTTTGTCAAAGATCAGTTGGTTGTAGGTAGATGGTTGTATTTCTTGGTTGTCTATTTTGTTCCTTTGGTCTATGTCTCTACTTTTATACCAGTACCAGGCTGTTTTGGTTACTATAGTCTTGTAGTATAATCTGAAGTGAGATAATGTGATGTCTCTGATTTGTTCTTTTTTACTTAAGCTCACTTTGGCTGTTAGGGCTCTTTTTTGGTTTAAAAGAAAGCTTAGGATTATTTTTTCTGGGTCTGTGAAATATGACACTAGTATTTTGATTGCAATTACATTGAACCTGTAAATCACTCTGGGTGGTATGGATTGATTCCGTCAATCCATGAGCAGGGGATGTTCTTCCATTTGTTTGTGTCATCTGTAATTTCTTCTATCAGTATTTTATAGTTCTCATAGTAGAGGTCTTAAACCTTCTTTGTTATTATTCCTGGGTATTTTATTTTCTTTTTAACTATTGTGAATGGTATTGAGTTCTTGATTTGACTGTCTGCTTGACTATTACTAGTATATAGAAATGCTACTGATTGGCTCGGCACCTGTGGCTCAATCGACTAAGGCACCAGCCACGTACACCTAAGGTGGTAGGTTCGAATCCCCAGCCCGGGTCCGCCATACAACAATGATAGCTGCAACCAAAAAATGGCCGGGCGTTGTGGCGGGCGCCTGTGGTCCCAGCTACTTGGGAGGCGGAGGCAGGAGACTCGCTTGAGCCCAGGAGTTGGAGGTTGCTATGAGCTGTGATGCCATGGCACTCTACCCAAGAGAATAGCTTGAGGCTCCGTCTCAAAAAAAAAAAAAAAAAAAAAAAAAAAAGTAAAATCTGACATTTTGTGTGTTGAGCTGCTATCATTTTCACAGGGCTCTAATTATTGCTCCCTCTCTGCGTTGTAAAAGACGTAGGCTGAATACAGTTCTGATTTCAATGACACTTAGAAGAATTAATAACCAAAAATGTGTGATGACAGCATTATAGGAAAACAAATCTGCATCAAACAGAGTAACATTTATAAGTTTTTTTTTTTTTTTTTGAGACAGAGTCTCACTATGTCGCCCTTGGTAGAGTGCCGTGGCATCACAGATCACAGCAACCTCAAACTCTTGGGCCTCAGTGATTCTCTTGTCTCAGCCTCCCCAGTAACTGGGACTATAGGCGCTCACCACAATGCCCGGCTATTTTTTATTGCAGTTGTTATTGTTGTTTAGCTGTTCCCGGCTGGGTTCGAACCTGCCACCCTCGGTGTATGTGGCTGGCACCGCTGTTACCACTGTGCTATAGGCACTAAGCCAACATTTAAAAGTCTTTAAGGTAATTGTCCTAAAACAGAAAAAGGCTGTAGAGTTTCAGAGACAATGTGAAAATGTCCCAGAGAACACAGATTTAGTTCTAGTTGTACCACTGACCGAGGCCTGTGCTTCAGTTTCTCTGTCTAGAAGATGGAAGAGCATAGTGGCTTGGTATTTGCCTCCCAGGAATATATGCAATTTGGTGAAATAATACATGAAAAGTGTACTCCATTACAGCAAGTTTCAATATTCTGCTTCTGTTAATAATTTAAAATCTTTTTTGAAAAGACTGTAAGCAGCAGCACATTTTCAAAAGAACTCACTCAATAAAAGTTTCCCAATAGAAAACATAATTGCAAAACATTGTATATCCAGGGCTCTACTGGAAGTTAAGAGGTAGAAACAATAAGAAAAATGGCATATGGGCAGGAAAATCTGGAGCTTTGTTTCTAGGGGTCACTGAGGTCACAAATTCCATAATATTGGGTATACTGATTTGACTGAAATTTTATTACATTTCAAAATAGATTCTACCAGTTCCTATTTTGGGAAATCGAATTAGATCACTAAAATGTAAAGCTACATTGAAAATAACCACTTGTGGCTTGGCGCCCCGTAGCACAGCGGTTACGGCGCTAGCCACACGCACCACGGCTGGTGGGTTCAAACCCAGGCCGGACCAGCTAAACAACAGTGACAACTGCAACCAAAAATAGCCGGGTGTTGTGGTGGGTGCCTGTAGTCCCAGCTACTTGGGAGGCTGAGGCAAGAGAATCGCTTAAGCCCAAGAATTTGAGGTTGCTGTGATGCCACGGCACTTATAGAGGGTGATATAGTGAGACTCTGTCTCAAGAAAAAAAAAATAACCACTTGATTGTCAAAAGCAAAAATAAATAGATCAAACAATAAAATCTTTCTTTTGTTTGAATGATGCTCTCATTTGGTTTTTCTCTTTTTCTTTCTGTATAAACACTTAAAAGCAAGGAGTCATACAGGTTGAACCATAAGATGTTGCCTAATGGCTGTTTCATAGATTCAGCCTAACATAAGGATTGGGAAGACTGAAGTGGTAGCTTCGAACCCCAGAGTTCCTTAGATCATTTCAAGGCTCAGATATGGAAGTATCTCAAAGACAAGCTGGTGTTTACCAAAACTGAGCTGATAGTCAGGAGACTAATCTCTTTCCTTCTTGAATATATTCTGTTTTTGGTAAACGCATGTAAACAGGTAAACTGAGTTGGGATAGTAAAGAACTGTAGGTCTGACTAGACAAGTTTCCTACATGACCCTTGGTTAGTCTGTGCTCTGCCATTTAGGCTACAGCATCAACTTCACTGAGGTCATATGACCAGACGATGCAAGGGCCAAATTAAACAAAGCTACATTCCTTATAAAACTGCAATAAACCATCTAAATCCAACAATCTTACCTGCTGGTTTGACCTGACATCACTGAAATTCATTTTTTTCCCCAAGTCTAGAATCACTGCATTCTTAGTTTCACGAATGTAATCATCATTCACTGGTTGAGGAGACTTTGTACTTTTCTTCATTAATCCCTGGGATGGCCTGTAAAATAAATTCACACCTAACACACCTGTGAAAAGCACTTGCCAGAGTACAAAGGCCTAGAAGTCAGAGTGATTGAAATGACAGCCAGATATCAGCAGTCATTAGGCACGTATGGAGTTGAACAATGTGCGGAGAATCTGTGGGTGTAAGAGTCTTTTCAATATTCTCATTATTAAAAAATTTTCAAAGTAGGGCAGTGCCTGTGGCTCAGTGAGTAGGGTCCCAGCCCCATAGTGGTACAAAGATTACTTTGGTTCTAACCTGGCCCTGGCCGAACTGCAACAACAAAAAAATAGCCAGGTGTTGTGGCGGGTACCTGTAGTCCCAGCTACTCAGGAGGCTGAGGCAAGAGAATCACCTAAGCCCAGGAGTTGGAGGTTGCTGTGAGCTATAACGCCACAGTACTCTACCCAGGGTGATAAAGTGAGACTCTGTCTCTTAAAAAAATTTTTTTTTTCAAAGTAATCACACTCTTTGTCTTAAGGTGTTTAATAACCATTTTGTCTAAGAGATGGGATTATCTAGGTAGCCATTCAGTGAGAGTCCTGTCCAGATCAAGGTATTCTAACACGTATGTGTCCTCTTAACTGGCATCTCTCTCCTCTTTTTTTAGAGACAGTCTCACTTTGTCACCCTGGGTAGAATGCCGTGGTGTCATAGTTCACAGCAACCTCAAACTCTTGGGCTGAAGCTATTCTCTTGTCTCAGCCTCCCAAGTAGCCAGGACCAAATAGTAGGTGCCCAGCTATTTTTTAGAGATGGGGGTCTCACACTTGCTCAGGCTGGTCTCAAACCTGTGAGCTCAGGCAATCCACCTGCCTCGGCCTCCCAGAGTGCTGGGATTATAGGCATGAGCCACCGTGCACGGCCTTAACTGGCATCTCTTACATGGAGAAACCTCAAGGACACTTACATGGATGGTGCACTTTTAGGCAGCCCCATGGCATTGGTGGGCGGGATGGCAGGGAGAGAAGGCAGTACAGAGCTGAGGAAAGCCACTGGGTTCTGTATCCGGCTGGTGGGAGAAACAGGAGTTGGGGATACACAGTGGGGCTGAAAGTGGTTTCCACTGGGTACGGAAAACGTGAGTGGTGGCTGTGCTGGCTCTGTCGGGCCCGGTGCGGGTAGCTCATTTTGGACAGAAGCCCCTCCTGGAGGTTTGGGCTTCATGGAGGGGTGAGAAACTAAGAGGCTCTCTTTGCTCACTGTCCTCTGAATGGTTTGAGGAGTGCTGCTCAAGGTGAACACTGGAGAGCTGGAAGGGGACACAGTTGCTGCCGTGGTGTTGGTGGAAGGGAAGAAATGCTTCGGCCGGGCCAAGCTGAACGTCTGTGATGAAGGGGCCTTCACCTGCTTGCTGGACGTAGTCACCACCGGGGGAGCCGTGGAGTTCAAAACACTCATGTTGAAAGGAAACTCCTTGGGAGATGAAGGAGATGGGTTTTGCATCTGCTGTTGTTCCAAGAGGACTTGGTTGTGGAGCTGTTGTAACTGAGTGGAGTCGCTGCACACAAAACAAGAGTGGAGGGAGAGAGAGAGAGAAGGAGATGTGTTATCAGCAGCTTCACTCTTCAGAAAAGGTACAGGTTAATAACTTGAGGCTGATTGAGAGCACCCCACTAGTGTGGCAAGAAGTCGGCTACTCTATCACCAACGTGTTGTTTGTCCTTCCTTCTTCCTAAGGGCATCATTCACATTGCATTCTTTGTGTTGTGACCCTGGAGTTGTGCAATGTACAATGTTTTTCTTTTTGTGTTTTTTAATTAGAAAAAAGAAGCAGAGACAGCGTTCCTATTGTTGGCAGTGCTCAAAATTCTGATGACTAGCAGACAGCACACCAGCTTCAGAACTGAGCTACCCAGCCGTGTGAGTCACTGAAGGGGGCTGAATTCTCCAGGAGAACACACTGCACTCTTCCCTCTGCTTGCTTTAGTGTAAACCCCGGTGAAGCAGCTGGATGTGTCTCACTGTGTCTGATCCTCTCCCAACAACAAGGCTTTATAGTAAGATGACCGTATGTCTGCATTCATCCAGGACAGTGCTAGTTTAACCCTTTTTCCAGGCATAATTTATCAATAGCATTCACTTTCGCTTTCAAAAACATCCTGATTTGGCTTAGTGCCTGTGGCTCAATCGGCTAAGGCGCCAGCCACGTACACCTAAGGTGGCGGGTTCGAATCCCCAGCCTGGGCCCGCCAAACGACAATGATGGCTGCAACCCAAAAATGGCCGGGCGTTGTGGAGGGTGCCTGTGGTCCCAGCTACTTGGGAGGCTGAGGCAGGAGACTCGCTTAAGCCCAGGAGTTGGAGGTTGCTATGAGCTGTGATGCCATGGCACTCTACCCAGGGGGATAGCTTGAGGCTCCGTCTCAAAAAAAAAAAA
>CAUYQV010095554.1:0-13256 GCA_963574575.1 Galagoides demidoff
TCCCCCTGGGTAGAGTGCCATGGCATCACAGCTCATAGCAACCTCCAACTCCTGGGCTCAAGCGAGTCTCCTGTCTCAGCCTCCCAAGTAGCTGGGACTACAGGCGCCCGCCACAATGCCCGGCCATTTTTGGTTGCAGCCGTCATTGTTGTTTGGTGGGCCCTGGCTGCGAATTCGAACCCACCACCTTAGGTGTATGTGGCTGGCGCCTTAGCCGATTGAGCCACAGGCGCCGAGCCTGCATTTTAATTTATCATCGGAAAATACCTTTCAGTCTTAAATTTTATACATATATTACTCTTGTGAATGCATGGAAATTAAAATGATGCTAAAAAAATTTAGTTGAAATAGATCTGTGACAATGACAACTATATCATATCATTTGAGTCAATAATAATTTAAAATATTCAAAATTAAATGCCTGTGTGCTGGCATATTGTTTACAAAAATAGAATAATTACCAGCACTGTTGAACTATTTAGGTTTCTTTTTCTTTTTTTTTTTTTTTGAGACAGAGCCTCAAGCTGTCTCCCTGGGTACAGTGCTGTGGCATCACAGCTCATAGTAGGAACCTCCTACTCCTGGGCTCAAGTGAGTCTCCTGCCTCTGCCTCCCAAGTAGCTGCGACCACAGGTGCCCACCACAACACCTGGCTATTTTTTGGTTGCAGCTGTCATTGTTGTTTGGCGGGCTCAGGCTGGATTTGAACCCACCACCTTAGGTGTATGTGGCTGGTGCCTTAGCCACTTGAGCCACAGGCGCCGAGCCTAGGTTTATTTTTCTGATGACATCTACTTCAGGCCCACTGTATACATACTTGTTTCTCTTGAGTTAGAGAAACCACCACCAATGCATGCTAAAACTTGTTTCATCTCTTTGTGACTTTTAAAGTAGATCTATAGTATATATAGTTTTTTGTTTCCTCTTTTACTTAAAAGTATTTGTCATGCCAGTATATACAGTCATTAGTAGAGTAGCCAGCCCACTACATACAGTTACCATAGAGTAGCCAGCCCATACCACACCTAATGTAGGCATCTGACTTAACATGTATGCCCATGTACCATCAGTGAGAAGAAGAGGTAAGGGAGGAAATAGTGTCTTCCAGCTCAAAGGGTATTTCTTTCAACTACAGCTGGGGGTGGGGAGGAGGGAAATAGAGACAGGTAGTCAATAAAAGAAGGGGATAGACTCCTCTGGCTCTGTGGGGCAAGGGTGTGTGATGTGACACCACTAGGAGGAGACTGGGGTCTCAGGCAGCACAGAATTCACCATGAGGTCACTCTGTGTGTGAAACAGGTAAATTTCATAACCATTTTTGTTGTGACACATTAAATACTCACTGTGGTAAGCAAAGTTATTTTCATAATATGAAAAAGGGAGAATCTCTATGCCTTGGCACCTTGGGATTCCAAAGTTACCAACTCTTTGACCTTGACAAATGTCTCAGTATCCCTACCCAAAGCCCCTCTCACTCTGCTGACTGCATGAGAGAGAGAGAGAGAAGGGAGAGATTTATTTAAATAAATAAAACACAGAACTTCCCCCAAACTAAATAAAGATACCAATTTGGGTGTATAAGAAGATACAAGAAAACTAAGCAGATTTATCCCAGAAAAGACTAGGTCAAGGCACTTAATCAGGAATAAAGAAAAGATCCTTAGGAAAGCTAAAATATTTGTAAAAAATTATGAAGGAGCCTTTACTATGTCTGGTGGCAGACTATTGAGTGGAAACTTTACAGGCCAGGAGAGATGGGTATGGCATATTTAACATGCTGAAGGAAAATAACCTTAACCCAAGACTATTATATCTTTCAATAATACTCTTCAAATGTGAAGGAGAAAGACAATTATTCCGGACAAACGAAAGCTGAGGGATTTCCTCAACACCATCGAAAAGCTAAAATGAATTCTTTAATCTAAAAGAAAGGGATGCTAAGGATATTAATGAATAATAAGCAATCATCTGAAGGTATTCAACTCACTGGCAACAGTAAGTACAAAAATACAGAGGATACTATTGCTGCGATTATGGTGTGTACACCACTTTTATCTTAAATAGAAAGGTTAAAAGAGAAACCTATCAAAAGTAACTACAAAAGCTTTTTGAGAGAAAGACATAGAAGGAAAGATAAAAAAAAGGAAAGAAGGAAAAGATAAAAAATGATAGGGATGGAGGTAAAGTCCAGAATTTTTCTTCAGATTTCTTCTCTTTGCTTATTTGTTTCTAAATAGAGTTGTTATAGGTTTAAAAAATTAGGTATAAAATTTTTTCAAGTCTTATATGTAAAGTGAAATAAAAAAACTTGCAACAGAAACAAAAAATAATAATAAGGCCAAAAAAAATTAAAATGCTGGCTCGGCACCCATAGCTCAGTGGCTAGGGGGCTGGCCTTATACACCAAGGCTGGAGGGTTCCAGCCAGACCCAGGCTGCTAAACAACAATGATAACTGTAACCAAAAAACATCTGGCCATTGTGGCAGGCACCTATAATCCTAGCTACTTGGGAGGCTGAGGCAAAAGAATCAGTTAAGCCCAAGAATTTGAGGTTCTGGTGAGCAGTGATGCCACAGCACTCTATCGAAGGTGACAAAGTAAATTCTGTCACCAAAAAAAAAAAAAAAAAAAAAAAAAAAATTAAAGTACACAATCATACAAAATCATTTTATACAGAAGAAAAACAAGATGGAAGGAACAAAGGAAGAGAGGAGTGCAAAAAACAGGAAATCAGGTAACAACATGGCAGTAGTGAATCCTTTATTAATAATAACATTGAATGTGAATGAATTAACTTTCCAATCAAAAGACTGAATGGAAAAGACTGAGTGGCTGAATGGTTAAAAAAACAAGACCAAGAGATACTGTTTACAAGAGACAGTATTCTCCAATAAAGACACACACAGATTGAAAATAAAGGAATGGAGAAAAGATAGTTCAAACAGAGGGAAGCCACAAAATAGCAGAAGTAGATATACTTCTATCAGATAAAATAAATGTCAAGACAAAAATTATAAAAAAAAGGCAAAGAGGGTGATTATACTATGAAGACACAGGTGTCAATTTGGCAAAAGGATAGAACAATTCTAAAGACATATGTACCCAAAATTTGAATCCCCAAATATATAAAGGTAACCTGAGAAATAAAACAAAACACAGTACAATTCCTGAGAGGTACCCAGTATTGTTATAGGCACAAATGGGACTTTTCTTAAACTGATAGAAGCCATCTATCAACAAACCCACAGCCAAAATCATACTGAATGGAGAAAAAGTGAAAATATGTCCATATAGAACTGGAACCAGATGAAGATTCCCATTACAGCCACTACTATACAACATAGTGCTGAAAGTCCTAGCAAATGCAATCAGGAAAGACAATGATATCAAAGGTGTCCAAATGGTGACAGGAGAGGTCAAACTTTCACTTTTTAGCGATGATCTTATTCTTAGAAAAACCAAATGACTCACCATGAGATGCCTGGAAGTGATTAAGAAATATAGTAACATTGCACCTGAGAGGTGGTGTGTTAAAAAAAAGAAGAAGAAATACAGTAACATCTCTTATAAAATTATGCCCCCTAATTAGTAGCCTTCATACATGCCAGCAATTGCAAAGACACAATACCTTTCAAAGACAATGAAGTACCTTAACAAATGATGAGAAGGACCTCTATACAGAGAACTATGAAACCTTGAGAAAAGAAATGGCAGATGATGTTAACATGGCTGGGAAGAATTGATATTACTAAAATTTCTTTATTACCAAAAGCAATGTACAGATTCAATGTAATGCCCATTAAAATACCAATGTTGTACTTTGAAGAATTTGAAATAATAGTTCTTCATTTTGTATGGAACCAAAACAAACTCCAATAGGTTACACAATTCTATAAAATAAAAACACATCTGAAAGCATTATTTTAACATACATTAGATTATATTATAAGTCTATAGTGATCAAAATAGCATGGTATTTGCATAAAAATACAGATTTAAATCTATAGAACTGGGTAGAGAGCCTAGAGATGAAAACAGCCTCATATCACCAACCAATTCTCAATAAATACCACAAATAAAAGCATACACTGTGGACAAAAATCTCTTTAAGATATGGTTCTGAAAGTACTGGTTAGCCACTTGTAAAAGACTGAAATTGGATCCACACCTCTCACCACTTACAAAAATAAACTTCTGCTGGATATAAGGTTTAAATCTACATCACAAAGCTATAAAATCTCTAGAAGAACATATGGAAAAAAACTCTTTACAATACTGGCTTTGGGAAAGAATTTATGAAGAAGACACTATTGAAAATTGCAGCAATGAGATGGAGTCTATGTCACTCTCGGTAGAGTGTCATAGCATCAGACATCACAGCAAACTCCAACTCTTGAGAGATTCTCTTGCCTCAACCTCCTAAATAGCTGGGACAACAGGTGCCTGTCACAATGCCCAGCTATTTTTTTGGTGCAGTTGTCAAGTTGTCATTGCTGTTTAGCAGGCCTAGGCAGATTCGACCCGGCCAGCCTCAGTGTATATGGCCGGGCCCTAACCACTGAGTAACAGATGCCAGACCCCAAATGAAGATTTTGATATCCAAACCCATTTTTATTTTAACAAAAAAAGAATATGGCTCTTGGAGAAGTGGTTGACTACAGGGCTGAGACAAAGAAAATATGAGTTAGAGTATCTTGTAATGCCAGAAAGTGCTTTAAAAAAGATGGCAGCTTATGGAAGGAAGACAAGAGTCAAACTGATGAAGCTTGTAATGGCCTTAGCTGAACTAATCCAAGCAAGAAAAATTGATGCATTATATTCCATATAATAAACTAAATATTCATGAATAATAAATAATTGTGTGGAAAATAAAGGAGAAAGAATTGTTCCTAACAGTAAAATCCAATTAATAAATGCACGCTGGCCCTATGTCCTAGATTTTCTGCAAAGATTTAAAATTAGGCTCTTCCTTCCCTCAACCATCAGCACAGAGATATGTTGGGGTTCACATGGACCCCACCCTGAGACAATGATCTGCACGGGAGACAGTGCTGGGAAAGAAATGACTCTCACACACAGTCGTAGTGCATAAAAACCTGAGAGCTCAGAGGGGCTGTTCAGAGTGGCATGCACAGCCTCTACTGCCTGATGGTGAGTTGAGATTATGCAGTCCCTGCTCAGCATCCACTGCTCCTTTTATGGTGCTCCAAATGAATATATGCAGGCAAGAATGCAAGCAGGGCAGTTAAGATAAAAGCAAGAAAAGAAAGCCAAGGGTAATAGTTGAGTAAGCAAAGACATTAGTTATGGAAAGTCCTGAAATGGGCAGATAACATATGGGAGGAAGGCTCATGGGACAGCAAGTTCTTTCTTGTTCCAACCTCCTTAATCTAAACTGTGCATCTGGAGTTTCAAAATCTCTGCTGGTGCTGACATGGTTCTGACTTCTCTAGTGAAGCTTGTCTGTGCAAGCTGTTTTTCGTGCTTCAGCCACCTTCAGGCACCTGAGGGGGAGGCAGGAATGAGCTCCCTGGGTGCTTTGCTCTGTTGTGAAGTGACTTTCAGGAAAAACAGCCTCTTGGTTAGCCCTGGGGCTCCACAGCTATATAAATAGTGTTGTACACTAGTTCAGCGTGGGAACCATGGCAGGCCTCTACTATGAGTCTCAGGAGGCACCCCTTGTCTTCCCAAGAAGCAAACAGATTTTCTTTTACATCTGAAGGGGGCACAACTGTAAGTAAGAAGCAGGACCACTGGCAGTCTTTAAATGGAACTTTTTTTCCTTAGGATAATAAATGGACAACTTTACAAACTTCAAGGGAAGCAGCCCATAGGGACCAAAGGAGTGAAAGATTAGTTGAGGATAAAGCGGATGGAAGACACTGAGCATCTTGGCCCAGACGGGGGCCACTCCCATCATTAAAGGACATTCTGAATTCTGTCTATGGGACATTGTCGCTCACATTTTCTCCTTCTCACTTATAGCTGCTGTCTTAATTCAGCCCACATCACTATTCTCATCACCCTACTTGACATTATTATAGCTCCTTACCAAAAGTGCATATGCTAATCCTGTATTTTTTCTGCCATACTCAGTTCTCCCACTTTATGTCCCCAGTCTCCCTTTCTGGTATTATTGCCACAACCTTCCTTCCCAACTCAGTCAGTGGTGACCTTTCCCAGAAAGCCTGACTGAACCCCTTTGGTGGTGCCTGATCGCTCTTCCTTTAAATCCACAGCACAGTTGCTGGTTATTTTTGGGTTCTATGTCATGATGTGTTAAGTTTGTCACAATCTTGGCCCTGTTGCACATTTTTTTATAGGGAAGGACTAAAATGCCTAGACTCATCTGGCCATCTCCAAACTCTTCATAGACTTGTGGTCTCTTCACTGGCTGTTTGTGTATGTCTGGCGTTCTCTGCACACTCCACATCTGGTCACACCAGCAGCCTGATGTCAAGTATTACTGGGCTGGGGCTGGTGAATGTGGTGCCCACAGTCAGCACTTGCATACCATCTGCACAGTGATTACTTCCTTATTGTCCTCTGCTGATCAGTGGTTGAAAAAAGAGGTAAGCAGCATTCTCTCACATTCTCCTCCTTATCTTTCCTCCTTTGTGCCAGTCCTAAATTAAGTGTCTAGCACAGTTCCTGATGTGCTGCAAAAGTGTAACCAGATCTCAGTTTCCCCACTCACCTAGTTCCAGCCCCAGATCACAGCAGGAGCTCTGACTCCTGTCTCCCTCTCTAGTCTAAACCCTCATAGGAACCAAATTCCTCATTTCCTCAACATATTTGCAATCATATATTGTCCTACTCCGATGAGCCTATGATCACCACTAAATTACCAAATTCATATACAGTCTGAGACCCAGAAATCCTCTGAAAATTTATTCTACATTTACCTGCACAAGTACACAGAAGAGATGATGTATAAAATTATTCATTATCACAGTCTCTGTAGCATGAGATTCAATATAACCCAGATACTTATCCGTAGGAGTGTGGCAAAATCAACTTCAGGATTTTCAAAAAATAGACATTACCAAACAAAAAGTCTGATAAGTCTAAAATTCTGAGTTGATATAAGAATTATGCTATATAAAGTGCTTTGTGCTTTTTAATAAATGAGTATTGTTAAAATAGTCATGACTTATGTTAAAAAGTTAATAAGTTAATAGTGATGACTTATTTTAAAAGTTAATCAGTTAAGAATACAAAGGAAAGATTTGTACTTTCATTTGTCCTTTGAGCTCTTTCAATTTGAAAGGATGTCCCATTGTCTGTATGTCATGGACTCTGGGAGTTGAAGTAAAAACTGATTACATTAAGACTTTATTACATTTTACATCTTTTCTTTCTTTCTTTTTTTTTTTTTTTTTTGAGATAGAGTCTCAACCTGTCACCCTGGTTAGAGTGCTGTGCCGAGACAGCTCACAGCAACCTCCGACTCTTGGGCTAAAGCGATTCTCTTGCATCAGCCTCCCAAACAGCCTGGACTACAGGCACACACCACAACACCTGGCTATTTTTGGTTGCAGTTGTCATTGTTGATTAGCAGGCCCTGGGCCGGGTTCGGACCCAACACCCTTGGTGTATGTGGCTGGTGCCCTACTCACTGAGCTACTGGCACCACCTTTACATCTTTTCTAAAGACTTAATTACATCTAACAAAATTTCATAGACACCTAATACATGTTTTATTGATTCACCATATTCTCTGCATACATGTGGGTAAAGTTTTTCTTTGAATCATACCATTTTACTTCTTACTAAATATGTAGTTTAAGTTTAAACACAGTTTCAGGAAGTTGCTTATTATTATTCCAAGCATCGAATAGAGAAATAAAAGGGCATGAGGGGATATGCACAATTTAAGAAACATGAAAAGGGCTTTTCAGGGTTGTCTAAATCATCAGTGGTCTACACTGAGTTACTAGTTAAAAAGAATTGATCAATAAGAGAAAAAATCTCAGTACCAGAGGAAGGCCAGGTTGCTTGGTTCTCTCTCTCTTGTAGGATTTAGCTGCATGCACAAGGCCTGGATGGCTGCAGCCATGGCACAGGCTGCCATGACTGACTCCTTCATTTCACCAGTTTTGAGGGTCTAGGAATTTTACTCTTTTGTCTCCAGAGTGTGGAGAAAAAAGGTTTGCTTTTCATCAGCACAATAATAATGCCTGATTATGTGATTTGATACAAAAGCTTGCAATATTTCTTCTTTTACCTCAGAATTTGGTTAAGTTTGCACCATATATTTGTGGTTTCCTTTTTAATTGTTAAGTGGTGGAGTTTTCTACTTGAAGCCTGCTAGTGCTTAGCTAGCTAGATAGTATGAGACAGTGATGAGCAGTGACTGTGTAAGATTCTACTTCAGAATTCTTAGAAGTCCTGGGTTCTGCAGGAATTTTATTACCCACAAGCTCCCTGGATATTTAAGCAGCACAAGCACACACACACAGGCTTCAGAAGGTGGCAGGACCTTTGAACTGGGTAAACTAATCAGAACAACCCTTTGCTGATCCCGTTCTAATGGACAAGAACCCACTAAGAAGCATTATCAGAAGGGGACAGTCCCCTCTCTGTCCCTCTCTCTTTCTCTGTCTCTGTCTCTTTCTATACATTTTTGCCATCTGGTCTTGAGAATCAGTGTAGTGGAGTCAGGACAAAGTATGAGTCCAGATTTTACCACTAGCTTTTGGTGTGATTTTCGATAAGTCAATTCACCATGTTTTAATCTGATAAATCACATAATAATTCTACTTACTGCTTGGGGGTGTTGTGAGGATCAAAGGAAATAGAGCATGTAGTGCAGTTTCTGGCTATCTATCCCTTGATGTCACTGTCATAAAAAATTTCTTCTCCAATGTGCATAGTCCCTTTAGGCTTTCAGAAAGGGTCCTGGCTGTTGGCCTTTACTCCTCTTCCACAATGAGAAGTTTATAGCCAGCTGGTCTAGTACCTGCTAGCACTTTTTTCTGGATGTAGCACACAGGATGACAGGTTCCCAATTCCTATTCCTGAGGCAGGGGAAACAGGACTGTGGAATAAAATCCCACATGCTGTGTGCTCACTTTAAACTCTAGAAACAGGCAAACAAGGTTTTGTGGAATGTAGTTCTGTTGAAGACCTGGCTACCTTGGTCAGCATGAGAGGGCCTGAAGGTCTGGAGGTAAAAGTCCACCTTCAGCAACTCTGATCTATGCAGCCATTAAACCTGCAAGGATAGGGGTTGACAGCCCCTTCTGCAGAGACATGGCCCAGAGGTTGATGTATGTGAATACATACATTGTGAAGCTGCATGGCCTCCAGGCTGCGGATAAACAAAATCTGTAAATCTGTCTTTTGCAATATAATCAGTGCATAGCAAAACTCAAGGTCTTACTCCCCTTTTGGAGTACATAACCTTTTGGTTATGTAGAGTTTTCAGACTTTGTGTCTCCTTTGAAGGTTGAAATAGATTTAGAAAATATTAATGGTAAGAATGCTTTGATTGTTGATTAATGGAGTGAATGTGACCAACCTGCTATATAAGTCGGTCAGAGATAAAGATCATTACTACTTGCCATCATGAGCTTGTAGTCTGTCTCTTGCTTTCTAAATGATTTCAGGAGTGAGCTTGTACCTGTGGTGAAGCTGCATGTCCCTTGTGAAACCCCATGCAACACAGGACTCACAGGGGAAACAGGACTCAGATGCTTTATAAAAAGGAGCTCCAAGCTTCCCAACTGTGGGGCAGAGGTGATGAAGAAGCTGTCCTTGAGGCTGAGGAGTCTGCTGTCTTCCCAGTGAAGCAGGATATGACATAGCATACTAAAAATGGGGAGTTATTCAGCAGGTTATAAAGCATCCTGAAACGTGGCTTCCCCAGGTCTTCATTCAGGCCAAAGTCAGAGGGATTATTTAGAAAAGATGTACCTCTTCATTTGTGTCCTAAGAGGACAGAGTGGCTATAGGTAATATTTCCCAGAAGGAGGGATGAGTAGTGAGAGTTTCCTGGAAGGCTTCTCCAGAGTCTAAGAGTGGGTTGATCCTCTTCCCTGGAAGGTGGGCCCCTCTCTCCTGCTCTCCTTCATAAAAGTGAGAATATCCCCCTGGGACTGGCGAGAACTATGGCACACTTGAGCTCCTGATCATTCTTTAAACCCACACTGAAGGTTTTTCAGGTGTTATGTATGGCAAAGAAAGAGAATTACCTTTCATCTTTTCCTCTAGGATTTGACTTGAGGGTTAAGGTAGTATCTATACTTTTATTTAGCATGATGATAGTAGGTCTCCTACCGTTTTTAGACTCTTAGAAATGAAAAGGGTGTAGACATTCTGTAGTCCACTTTATGTACATGTCACCTTTACAACAGCTCTAATTAGTGGTCATGAGTCTACGTGGTTGACCACCTCCTGTGATAAAGAGGTCACTAGCTTCTGTAGACAACTATGATAAAGACTGTGAGCTTTTGGGCAGTGCCTGTAGCTCAAAGGAGTAGGGTGCTGGCCCCATATGCTGGAGGTGGCAGGTTCAAACCCAGCCTCGGCTAAAAACTGCAAAAAAAACCAAACAATAAAAACCCCTAAAACCTGTGATCTCTGGGTGGGCTTGAATCCTGACTCTCCCACTTACTGTCTATAATTGGCCTCAGAGAGCTATTTAATTTATTCACTTGTTAAATGGGAATAATAATAATAATGATGGCATCCTCCAACAGTTGTAATGGGAATCAAGTTGAATTAATATCTGTATGTCATAATATCAAGCCTGGCCCATAGTTAGCACTTATTTTTTTTTTATTTAGAATGACTATATATTTTATTTTTAGCATAATGTGGCAATAGTGTTGATATGATAATAAACATCAGTTGCCTCTGGGAAGACCCCAGATAACCCACAGCAGCAAGGCATTTCCAACCTGCCCCTCTTCCAGCCTACTGAGTGTGTGTGAAACAGGCAGAATCAATTCAGGGGGAGGAAAGTGGGATGAGAGAACAGTAGACCAATCACCCAAGATGCTCGGAAGTAATCGCAAGAGAGCTGCCTGGCCAGCCCCAGGCCAGGCACTATTCCCCACTATTCTGGGCACCTTCCCTATACCCTCTCTGTTGGTGCCTAGGATAGCACTGGGAAGCTACTTCCATGACGAGACTGAGAAATTTCTTGAGACCAGGAACCTCAAGAATCACAAGAAACATCCTGAGATGCAGGCATGCCACTAGGACACACCATTTCTCCCCATAGAATGTAAAAGGGTTAATTAAACATGTGGCACTAACAGCATCATAACCCAAGTGGATTCCCAGAGCTCTCAGATAATCAGCTAAAAAACTGGCTATCCCACATCAGCATCTCACCAAAATTTCAGACACTCGTCATTGCCCCCAAGGCTATTCAAAAAGAGCCAAATTTTTCAATGCTAAATGCATAACCAACAAGACCACTGTTCTCCCCAACCATTTCAACTATGTGAGCCTTCCCAGCACCATCCACACCACAAAACATAACTGTCTTAAATTTTTCTGACACCTTCCATGGCAAATGAGTCAAAGTATGCCAAATGAGCAAATAGCCGGGTAATGGACAGCCTTGGGGTCAGTGACTAGGGAGTGTCTGCCTGAAGCCAAGACAGCATCAGATTAATCATAAGCTCCACACTGCCCACATTTGGATACATCGCTCAGTTTCACATCCTTATCTAAACTACACTAGCCCCTCTTAGTCTCATTTCCCAAAGGTCACTGTGGAGCATATTCATGGGGGTTACAAAAAAAAAAAAGGCCACATGGTCAAATAAAATTAATAAATTAAGGGATGTTTCCCACCAAATGGGCCTATACATGTGCCAAAGTGCTGCTCTATGAAGAAAGCAGAGGCTCCCCTTTCACACACACCCCATTTTTGGTTTTGGTGGAACATCTCTGTAGAAATAGTGTTTCAGGGACCATACTTTAAAAAACATTACTTCAAACAAATAAATACCAGACATTGATTCATTGCAGAAAAATGAGCTTAATACTCGAATCTCCTCCACTGCAGCCGGGCACTTCCATGGCAAATGAAGTCTATGGTATACACATATAATAGAGAATGTCGCTTTTCCTCTGCTGAGGAGTCTGAAAGTAAAAGAACCATAAATGAAATCTTTAAACGTTAGTGGACAAAGTGAATGCAACAGATTCCTGGGATGCAGGCTCACGTGGTCAGCAGTTCTGGCTTAGTCCCCGGAGGGCTCCTCCAGAACCCGAACTTGTCCCAATTGTGAAGAGAATCGGCCGTCCTCTCCCCAGCCGGAAGCATAGCACACAGACGTCTGAACGCTAAATGAGTGCCCCCAGCACTTGTAAGAAGTGAAAATTCTAGGATGCTAGTCATGCTAGCCCTCAACAAAGCCTAATGCTCTGCTTGGAAAGACAGCAGAAGGAAACAGTCCTACTGGGCGTCCTAAAGGACCCCGTGAGCGAGAGAATGGACTTCTCTCTTCATGCAGTGCCCTCCATCCAGGAACCTTGCTAAAAATTGGTGGCCAGATTTTATATGCTCCTCTTTATACAAAAAGGCAGAAGAGTTCATAGCTTTGCTGCCACGAGTGTGTCGCTGGCTGTGGGTGGAGATCTTACATGACCTCGCGCATTTGCCCCGGTTCTCCAGGCCCCATTACTGCTCTGTCCATCAGGGCTTCTAGCGTACATTTCAAAGCAGTAGCAATCTCCGGTCGCTGCGTGGCTTTCAGGATCAGAGCCAGCTCGTAGCCCGGCATGCCCAAATGCTTCGGACCAAGCTGACGCCTGGATCGCTGATTGGTGGGACGGCGGAGACCAACGGTAGCGAAAGCCCATAGTTAGCACTTATTAAATGTTAACTGTTAGTATACTAACAAACACCCTAGTTGTATAATGGTTGGCTAACTCACCTAAATCTTCCATCAGACTCTGCTGTGAATGTCCTCCACAAAATCTGTGATTATGCCTGTGTTTTATTTACTGGACACCCGTTACAGAGAGGGAATTGTGCAATGGCATAGAAGAGGTCAGTAACACAACTATAGCCTGGGATGAAGGAGGGAGAGGGAGGGGGAGGGAAAGGAAGGGGGTGGGTCGATAAAGGTAGGGTTGGTAGGGGGTCCACACCTATGGCCCATATCGCAAGTCCAAGTTGGATCTATCAGGCGTAGAGCATAAATGTCCTAATCCTGTAATTAGGTTAAAGTGGTGAAGGCTATGTTGTTTAGTAGGATGTAAGCATTCCAATTTGTACAAATAATCAACA
>CAUYQV010095555.1:0-27820 GCA_963574575.1 Galagoides demidoff
AAACATAACTGAAGTGCTTAGGCAACTTATCCTCCTATCCTCGCTTTTTTTTTTTTTTTTTTATACGGAGCCTCAAGCTATCCCCCAGGGTAGAGTGCCATGGCATCACAGCTCATAGCAACCTCCAACTCCTGGGCTCAAGCGAGTCTCCTGCCTCCGCCTCCCAAGCAGCTGGGACCACAGGCGCCTGCCACAACGCCTGGCCATTTGGTTGCAGCCATCATTGTTGTTTGGCGGGCCCCGGCTGGGGATTCGAACCCGCCACCTTAGGTGTACATGGCTGACGCCTTAGCTGATTGAGCCACAGGCGCCGAGCCCAGTTCTTTTCAATGTCCTCTTAAAATTTGGTCCCCATCATTATTTCTGTGAAGGATATGCAAATGGTATAACCTAAAATTGCTGTATCTTTTCAGCAGTCATACAGTTAGCTAAGTTTTTTTTTTTTTGTTTTTTGTTTTGTAGAGATGGAGTCTGTCTTTATCCATAGAGTGCTGTGGGATCACACAGTGCACAGCAACTCCAATTCCTGGGCTTAGGCAATTCTTTTGCCTCAGCCTCTTGAGTAGCTGGGACTACAGGCACCCAACTATTTTTTTGTTGCAGTTTGGCCGAGGCTGGATTTGAACCACCACCCTCAGTATGTGGGGCTGGTGCCTTACCCACTGAGGCACAGGCACTGCCCAGTTACCTAAGTTTAAATATTAATACTCTAAATCACTTCTTTGGAGCTACTATTAATCCACCCTGTATTGTTTTTTATCACCCTGAATACGAAATCTCATGACAGACTGAATTATCCTTTCTGTTGGCTGCTGAGAAACTTTGCGAAATGTGGTATCTGCCTCTTTACAAGCCTTTTAAACCTTATGTTTACTAACCTACCCTTGGCTTCATCTTTTTCCCTCTATTTTTCCTTTCTACCCAACTTAATCATTTTCCCCCATTAGTCTTAATTATGTAATATTTATGTGAATAAGCTGTCATAAATCTTTTTTTAAAATGTACAGTATACATCAAAAAACAAATAAGAACTTAGCCTCTTTGCACTTATAAATTCTTTTGTTTTTTATTAATATTTGCTTAATGCACTGGTTCTCAACCTTCCTATGAGAATGCCACGATGTATTTTCATTGTTAAAAAGAGGTCACGACCCACAGGTTGAGAACTTCTGGCTTAGTGAAGACAGAACTTCTGGCTCTTCTCTCTCAAAAATAAATCATCATGATGCTAATGTACTATATTTCTTTTATTCATTTCTTTTTTTTATAATTGCTTAGCAAGATTCAAATAAACAAGATTCAAAAAAAATGCTTAGTAAATAAAATTGTATCATACTGTGTGTATTTAAAATACTTATAGCCTATCATTTAAAAAACTTTATATCTATGTGGCGTATATTTTACAAGTTGATGGCCTATGGTTTATTTAAGTATTCCTCTGTAACTGGATGTTTACCTTGTTTTCAGTTTGTAGTTATAGGTAATGCTACAGTAAACATCTTTTTGTGTAAAATGTCTTCCATTTTTAGATTGTTCTTAGAATAAGTTTTTAGAAGTATATAATTTATATTTAAAAATATAGTAACAGTATATGCAAGGTTAGTTTTTATTGATTTTAGTCAGTTATTTCCCCTCAGGAAATTGGGGACTTTTATTAAAGTGATAAATTAATAATTTACAGTATGAAAAACTTAGATCCTATAGTATCAAGAATTGTAGTGAAAGAGTTTTAGATAAAATTGTATCCTGAGATACAGAAGTAAGCACAGGGAAATTTAATACTCTCCTTTTTGTCTTTCAATAGCTGGATCGAACTTACACAGGCTTGCAGACTCTTGGAGCAGAGACGGTATGTTTTTTCCTACTGGCTTAGTTGGGCACAGAGAGGACTATAGGGAAGGAACTGTCACGACCCTGACAAACGTATGGCCATGTTTGGAGGATTGTGATAGAAAGCAGGTCAGAAACCAGATGGCATGGTCACAGCAACCCTCCCCACACACCGGGAATGCTTCAAGGCCAGTGTCCTGGGAAACATCAGAACAAGAAGTCTCCTACCCTGGTCCTAAGAAGGCCCTGGTGAGAAGATTAATACTTTTGTAGAAAGGAATAATTCTAAGATTGGTCCCTGATGCAGCATCATTCACTCTGCAGAAAAAAAGATCATTTTTCTCACCTTTCATAACCCCCTCCCACATTCTGGCTGCACTGATAAAAGCCTCTTGAAGGGGTGGCGCCTGTGGCTCAGTGAGTAGGGCGCCAGATTCAAACCTGGCCCCGGCCAAACTGTAACAAAAAAATAGCGGGGCATTGTGGCGAGCGCCTGTAGTTCCAGCTACTTGGGAGTCTGAGGCAAGAGAATCACCTAAGCCCAGGAGTTGCAGGTTGCTGTGAGCTGTGTGACGCTGCCATGACACTCTATTGAGGGTGATAAAGTGAGACTCTGTCTCTTAAAAAAAAAAAAAAGCCTCTTGAAACTGTGAGCTGGAATCTTAATTCCTGGTCAGACTCTACTCCGCTCTTTTCTAAGGAAGCCTTTCCTTGATATCTGGACCAGCCCCCCCTCCTTCTGGTGGATGTGGACCTTCACTGTACCTGCGCCTAAACCTCTCAAGGATGAAAATTGATTTTTTTTTTTTTTTTTGAGACAGAGCCTCAAGCTGTTACCCTGGGTAGAGTGCTATGGCATCACAGCTCACAGCAGCCTCCCAACTCCTGGGCTCAAGCGATTCTCTTGCCTCAGCCTCTTAAGTAGCTGGGACTACAGGTGCCTGCCACAACGCTCAGCTATTTTTTGGTTGTAGTTGTCATTACTGGCAGGCCCTGTCTGGATTCGAACCCTCCAGTTCTGGTGTATGTGCCTGGCACCTTAGCCGCTTGAGCTACAGGTGCTGAACCATCTTCATTTTTAATTAGGAAAAAAATGAATGTTAAGTTTTTTTTTTTTTTTCCTTTGAGACAGAGTTTCATGATGTCACCCTTGGTAGAGTACTGTGGTGTCACAGCTCACAGCAACCTCAAACTCTTGGGTTTAAGGGATTCTCTTGCCTCAGCCTCCTGAGTAGCAGGCGCCCACCACAATGCCTGGCTGTACTTTGGTTGCAGTTGTCATTGTTCTTTAGCATGCCCGGGTCAGGCTTGAACCTGCCAGCCTTGGTATATGTGGCTGGCACTCTACCCACTGAGTTATGGGCACTGAGCCAGGTCTTTTTTTTTTTTAAAGTTGGTCTTCCCCACCTTACTCCCTTTTTAAAATTGTGGTTAAAAACCATGTAACATGAAAAGATAATCTTATACATTTTTTAGTGTACAATTCAGCAGCCTTAAGTACATCCCCATGTTGTGCAGCCATCACCACAAACCATCTCTACAACTCTTTCATCTTGGAAAACTAAAACTCTATACCCACTAAACAATAACCACCCATTGCTCCTTCTTCCTAGTCTTGGCAGCCACCACTCTGCTTTATTTCTCCATGATTTTTGTCTACTAGCATACCTCATACGTGTATAAGTAGAATCATACAGTACTTGCCTTTTTGTGATTTCTTTAGCATAATGTTCTCAGATTTCATCCATGTTATACCAGGTTTTCCTTCCTTTTTAAGACTGGATAATATTACATTTTATATATATGTGCCACATTTTATTTATCCATTTATCTAGAACACTTGAGTTGCTTTTACCTTTTGGCTGTTATTAATAGTGCTGCTCTGAACACAGTGTACAGGATATCTGTTTGAATCCATGCTTTCAGTTTTTGGGGTGTGTGCCCAAAAATGAAATTGCTGGATCATTGTACTTTTTATTTTTTGAGGACCCACCACCATATTTGCTATGGCAGCTATACTATTGTACATTCCCACCAACAGTGCACAGGTGTTACTGTTTCTCCGCATCTTCACCAACACTTTTTTAAAATTTATAATAGGTACCCTAATGATTGTGAAGTGGTATTTTCTGGGTTTGATTTGCATTTCTCTAATGATTAGTGAAGTTGGGCATTTTTTCATGTGCATATTGTCCATGTGTATACTATAACTTTGGGAAAATGTCTACTCAAGTCCTTTGTCCATTTTTTCTTTTTTCTTTTCTTTTCTTTTCTTTTTTTTATAAGACAGCCTTAGCCACTTGAGCCACAGGCGCTGAACCCCTTTGTCCATTTTTTAGTCATGTGGTTTGTTTTTCTGTTGAGTTATAGGGGTTATTAATGTATTCTGACTGTTAACCCCTTGGCAGATACATGATTTGCAAACATTTACTCCCATTTTGTGATTTCTCTTTTTTAATTCTGTCGATTGTGTCCTTTTATGCACAGAAATTTTAAGTTTGATGTAATTCCCTTTGTCTGTTTTTTTCTTTTCACCAGGCCTTTATGTCATATACAAGAAGTCATTGCCAAATCTAATAAAGAACTTAGCTTTTGTGCTTAGGTCTTTGATTCATTCTTAGTTAATTTTGGCTTATAGTAAAAGATTAGGGTGTAACTGCATTCTTTTGCATGTGAATATTTGGCTTTCTTACCACTATTTATTGAAAAACTGTCCTTTGCCTTACTGAGTGATCTTAGGCTCCTTGTAGAAGTTCATTTCACTGCATATTAGTAAGGGATTATTCTATTCTGTGGCCTCTGTATCTTTCTTTATATCAGCACCATACTGTTTTGATAATATGGATGTGAAAGTTTTGAAATTAGGAAGTGTGAGACCTCTAACTTTGTTCTCTATGTCCCTTTTTTGTATTCATGATATATTAGCAATAGCCGTTTATTTATTTATTTTAGAGACAGAGTCTCTCACTTTGTTGCCCTTGGTAGAGTACTGTGGCATCACACAGCTCACGGCAACCTCCAAATCCTGGGCTTGGGTGAATTCTCTTGACTCAGCATCCCAACTAGCTGGGACGACAGGTGCCCGCCACAATGCTCAGCTATTTTTTTTTTTTTGGTTGCAGTTTGGCCCAGGCTGGGTTTGAACTCACCACCCTCTGTATATGGGGCCAGCACCCTACCCACTGAGCCACAGGTGCCTCCCAGCAATAGCCATTTGTTTAACCCAGGGGTCCTCAAACTTTTTAAGCAGGGGGCCAGTTCACTTACCCTCAGACCATTGGAGGGCAGACTGCGGGCCCCGGGACAAGTCGGCTGCTAAGCAGGACAGGCAGTGGCAGCAAAAACACCCGACAGGCTGGATAAATGTCCTAGGTAGGCTGCAGTTTGAGGACACCTGGTTTAACCAGGTGTGGCCAGTGAAATCTTACTCTGCATAAAGAAATGTACTGTGTTCTATCAGAACATATTTATTGAGTATACTACTATATGCTAGGAACTGGTCCATGTGCTAGGAATACAAAAATGAACAAGATAGCTTATAGCTTCTTTCCTCAAGAAGTTAAATTCTTGGTAGTATTGAGAATGGGGGAGAGTTGACATTAAACACAAAAGCAAATCATAATTTTAGTTAAATGCTCTGGAAAAAGAGTAGCTGGAGGACAGGAGGTACCTTGGTTAGGAAAAGTCTCTCTGAGAAGGTGGCATTTACATGAGACCTAGTGGGCAGAGGGGAGAAAGAAGGGGGGTTGGTGTGCTCTCATCTAATGGGCACAATGTAAGTATATGGCACACCTCTTAGGTGAGGGGTACAACTACAATAAGGACCTTACCTAACAGATAAAAACATTGTAACCTAATCATTTGTGCCCTCATATTAATCTGAAATAAAAATAAATAAATGAGACCTAGTGGTGAAAAGGCGCAAAGATTTGGAGAAACAATGTTCTAAGCAAATGCAAAGGCTCTAATTTATTCATTTCACTGAGATATGTATATGTTACACCAGGTTAGATTGCATTCCTTTAGAGTTCTTCAAATTGAAATTGCCTTTGAAGTGTAATTAGAAATCATTTGTCACAACTCTTAAGCCACATTCTTGAACAGAACTTAAGCTTTCTGTGACATTGGTGGTAGACTCACAAGCCCACTTGTTGCCCAATTGTGTAGGTGGTGGATGTGGAACTCCATCGCCATTCTCTTGGAGAAGACTACATTTATCCTCAACCCTTGGAGTCGGATGTCTCGGATGCCCCGCCAAATTTGCCTTTGACCATTCCTGCCCCAGTGAAAGCTTCTTCACCAATAAAGCAGTCACATGAGCCAATACCTGATGTCTCTATGGAGAAAGGTGACGTTATTTTTCTTTGTATATTCTGGGGCATTCCTTTTTCTTATTTTCTGTCTTCAGAGACCTACAATGTATAGAAAGTAAATTTTCCATGAATAGACATGTTGCCTCATATTATAGCTCTAATATGAAAATAGTCACATCTCTGCTCTTAGAAAAAATTTTTACCATAAAGTTCTACCAACATTTTATAAAATGCAAAAGTCATTAAAAAGCATTATGTATATTTTTATCCTTTTGGTCATTAAAAGGATAAAAGAATTAGTGCATTTTAAGAAGATTTTCTGGTTCAGCCTCTGATTGTGTAACTAATAAACTTGAATATTAAGTAGTTATCTTATTTAAAATAAAAGAATCATCACCATCAAATATATTTTGACCATAGAATTCTTTTTCTTTTTTTTAAAGACAAAGTCTCACTCTGTTGCCCCTGGCTAGAGTATAGTGGCATCCTGGCTCATAGTAATCTCAAACTCTTGCGCTTGAGCAGTTTTCTTGCCTCAGTCTCCCTAGTAGAGACTGCAAGCATCTACTACCACGCCCAGCTAGTTTTTCTATTTTTAGTAAATAATGGGGTCTAACTGTTGCTCAGGCTGATCTTGAACTCCTGATCTCAAGCAGACTGCCCTCCTCAACCTCTCAGAGTGCTAGGATTACAGGAGTGACCACACCTGTCTAACCATAGGATTTTTTTGATTTAGTAAGTATGTAAGTGAATAAATACAGATTTAAGTGTTCACATATATTAGCATATAAGATATAAAAATTGATTTTAGGTGGTATTTTATCTCTAAGCCTATATTTTAATGTGATATTCATATTTTAGGGGTTTTTTGGAGACAGAGTCTTACCTTGTCATCCTTGGTAGAGTGCTGTGGTGTCACAGCTCACAGCAACCTCAAACTCTTGGGATCAAGCAATCCTCTTGCCTCAGCCTCCCATGTGGCTGGGACTACAGATACCTGCCACAATGCCAGGCTATTTTTTAGAGATGGGGTTTTGCTCTGGCTCAGGCTGGTCTCAAACCAGTGAGCTCAGGCAATCCACCTGCCTCAGCCTCCCCAGGTTCCCAAGTGCTGGGATTATAGGCATGAGCCACTGGTGCCCAGCCTCTATATTTTAATTCTTTAATAAAGTCTCACCTCATTCCCCTTTGGAATTTTATTTTAAAGACAGAGTCTCACTTTGTTACCCTCGGTAGAGTACTGTGGCATCATGGCTCACAGCAACCTTCAGTTCTTGGGCTTAGGTGATTCTCTTGCTTCAGCCTCCCGAGTACCTGGGACTACAGGCGCCCACCACAATGCCCGGCTATTCTTTTGTTGCAGTTTGGCTTGGGCTGGGTTTGAACCCACCACCCTTGGTATATGGGGCTGGTGCCCTACTCACTGAGCCACAGGCACTGCCCACCTCTTTTGGATTTTAGTTGCATTATTTTTATGAACATTTAGTAAATTCTTTCCTTTTGAGTTTTTCCTCTTCAACTTTAAACAGTTTTTTAATTTATATAAGAATGGAGAAACATAATGCACTTGTCTTCTTTTTATATTGTATTGGGTTTATAGTTTATAGGTTTTCTGATTTCTTGGAAGAGACATTTTAATTAATTTTATTTTAAGCATATTTACTTTTCACCAAAAAAAAATAAAGGGATAATTGATTATTTTACCACCAATCCGTGCTTTAAGTGGGTATTGAAAGTTTTTTTTTCCCCACAATGGTAAGATTTTGTTATTTCACAGTGATGACTTGCCATTTGCCTGTTTTATTTCAAGCAGGATTCCCAGCTAGCACTGAAGCAGAACGAAACACTACATTTTATTCTTTACCATCTTCATTGGAAAGAACACCTACCAAAATGACAACATCCCAGAAAGTTACCTTTTGTTCTCATGGCAATTCAGCTTTCCAGCCAATAGCATCAAGCTGCAAAATTGTGCCACAAAGTCAGGTTCCTAACCCTGAGTCACCTGGAAAATCCTTTCAGCCCATCACCATGAGCTGCAAGATCGTGTCAGGTATGCAGAAGATGTGTTGAAGACTGTGTTTGTAGCCTGGATGTTAGAATTGTTGGAATGACAGAATGAAGTTCTATGGCTTTCCCTCTTCTTATGTTCTTCTAAGCAGTGTTTGTTTAACAAGAGTTAATCATTGTTGATTGGCAAAGCTATCACGAAGACAAAACAAAACTCATTCATATGGAAATAATTTTTGAATAAGAAAAAGAAAAAATCCAAAATTGTCAAATGTTTGTCTCCTATAATCAGAACAGCTAAAATATTTGCTAGGATATATGGCTAAAACTAAGGTAGAAATTGAGTTTGAGGATCATATGTGGGAATCAGAATGACTAGTAATAGAAGAAATTTAGATGCCTTTTGGCTTGGAGTTAATCTTTAAGAGTTAGAATTGGTTTGCATTGAAGTATCTTTTGTTCTCTCTAACCAGAGTAAAAACTTACTCATTTCTATTATCAGTAGGTAAGGTTGAGGCTTCTGACTCACTAACATTGAATTGTCTTTTGCCTTGTGACAGTTTCACATTTATGTTAAGTAAACTTAGTGAGAATACACTTTATGGCTTTGTACCACCTCAGAAAAGACATAAAAGAGAGCAGTTGAGAATATCCAGACAGTGGGAATATTCCTTAAATGAAGGAGGGAAAAGGAGTGGAGTGTTTAGTGCTAAATCTAGATAACTCAACAGAGATGAGATCTAAATCTTTGAAGTGATGAGAAGTAAAGAATTTTTTTTTTTGCTGAGACAGAGTCTCACTATGTTGCCCTTGGTAGAGTGCTGTGGCATCACAGCTCATAGCAACCTCAAACTTGGCCTTAAACGATTTTCTAGCCTCAGCCTCCTCAGTAACTGGGACTACAGGCACTTGCCACAATGCCTGGTGATTTTTTTGTTGAAGTTGTCATTGTTGTTCAGCTGGCCCTGGCCAAGTTCAAACCCGCCAGCTTCCGTGTATGTGGCCAGCACCCTAGTCGCTGAGCTACAGACGTCAAACCAGAGAAGTAAAGGATGTTTGATTTTGCCTGCCAGTTAGAAACATTGGAATTTGGTGCGTCAGAGGTGGAATAGGCTGAATATACCAATTGGTTTGGTATTTAGAGAAATTCATAGATGACAAATGTGATGTTTGAATGACAGTTGAGAGTATTTAACTGTATGTTAGTAATTGTTGAGAGTATCCTGTGGGAACCTGAATTTCTGGATCGTAACTATGACATACTATTGACAGAGACCTTTTTCTTAGGTTGGTAAATTTCACATTTTCTTGTTTAAAATTCATTGCATATCAGGACACCAGGTTCCCAAATATATAAATGTTCTCTTACTGATTTCCTCCCTAATTTTAGTGTCTGAGTATAACCCATCTTGCAATAACCTCTGATATCAGGAGATTTGTCTAGTCAACATTCAAGATTTAGCAGTCCTACACTGCTATGTAAAGCCCTGTAAAGACTTTGTCTCCCTGAGTAGTGGCACCATTATAGCTCACTACAAACTCAAACTCCTGGGTTGACGGGATCCTCCTGCCTCAGCCTCCCAGAGTGCTAGGATTATAGGTGTGAGCCACCACACTTGACCTGAGGCACTGTTTTCTTTAACTTAAGTGTGCCCCCTTTGTGTGTAGGACATAACCACAAGAGCGACTCTACCTAACACAATAAAATATTTAGACCTGGTTGGTTGTACCCTCCATTAACCTGAAATAAATTTACTTTAAGGAAGAAAAACCTAAACCTTCAGTATGCCTATAAGGGGATCTTGTTGAAATGCAGATTTATATTTAGTAGGTCTGGGGACCTTAAATTCTATCAATTGCTAGCAATTTATAATGATTTCCTGAATGATGCTGGTGCTGCTGGTCCATAAGGATAAGGAGAGTGAAGCATATTACTCCCTGGCGGCAGCTGCCCTTCTGGTGCTGCTCAGTGCCTGAAGCATACAGCCCCACTCACTTCTCTTGATTTGTCACCTTCGTCTTGGTGGTACTACCCTCTTCCTTGGTCCTCAACATCTTAGATAAGTTGAATATGTGCATTTTATTTCTTTTCACTCTTTTTAATTAATTAAGGTTCCCCAATATCAACTCCAAGCCCATCACCATTGCCTCGAACCCCAACTTCCACTCCAGTCCATTTGAAGCAAGGCACTGCCAGCTCCGTCATTAGTAATCCTTATGTTATCATGGACAAGCCTGGGCAGGTTATTGGAACTACCACTCCCAGTACAGGTGTGTTTTTGATCAATATTTGCCGATGCAGAAGGTTTGATCATTATTAAAAATGTAAACCTGGCATGACTTGCCTGGTAACAGTTTCATACTTCTGTTAAGTAAACTTTTAGTAAAAATACATATGGCTTTATCTGTACCACCATGTAATGGTGTAATGGGAGAGTGAAATCTCCATTCATAAACAATCAGGAATATCTAAAGGTAACTAATACTGTTTCTCTGAGGGAAGATTTACCCTTTGTAAAAGTTATGTTTTTAGGAATTTACTTAAGCTTTTAATTTTTTAAAATTAAAAATGAACCATAATTTTAAAAATTTTTTTCATTTGAAAGAGTTACTCTTTTGGGGACCTGCAAATACTGTGGTTACCACCTTTCCAAATTAAGCTTTTAGTAGCTTTGTGGGCCATGAATGTTTCTCCCCAGTCATATTAGAAAAATGATATTTATTTTTCCATAAATGATTTATTTTTCTTGTGAGAGGGAAATTGAAATATGCAATTATAACAAAGAAAACTCTAATAGGAAGAATAAGAAGTTTTGGATTCACCACCATAAACCCATACAATTACATAGTGCTTTTGAGGTTTTGGTTTCATTTTTCTTTTTTATTTGAGTCTCACTTTGTTGCTCTCAGTAGAGTATGTAGAGTACCGTGGCGTCACAACTCACAGCAACCTCAAACTCTTGGGCTCAAGTGATTATTTTGCCTCAGCTTCCCAAGTAGCTGGGACCACAGATGCTTGCCACAATGCTTGGCTATTTTTAGAGGTGAGGTCTTGCTTGGCTTAGGCTGGTACTGAACTCTAAGCTCAAACGATCCACCACACCCAGTCTTTTGAGGGTTTTTGAAGTGCTTTTGCTTACATTATTTTACTTATTTCTTTCATTTAACCTCTATTTAAACACATGCTCATACGTATAAACTTCCATGTAACTTTCACTTATAATTAAAGGAAACAGTGAGAAGAGAAATGAAACAAGGAGGTGATTATAAGGTGATGAGGCTGATTTTTTTTTTTAGCAAATTAGATTTAAGAAACATTGATATATGTTGGACTTTTCCAATTTTTTTTTTTTTTTAAGAGCAAACGCACTTCAACAATTACTATAACTGTGGAACTCTTTTTTAAAGAAAAATACTGCACTCAGTGCTTACTTCATAGCCTTTTGAACATACTTAGGCCAAATAGGTATCCTTTGAGTTTTAGGAATCAGCCAGAGTCTTTGGAATCATGTTTGGTAAATGTAGTTGGTGATGAAATACCATTTGGGGTCTTGATTTATTGTTTTTTTTTTTTTGAGACGGAGCCTCAAGCTATCTCCCTGGGTAGAATGCCATGGCATCACAGCTCACAGCAACCTCCAACTCCTGAGCTCAAGCGAGTCTCCTGCCTTAGCCTCCCAAGTAGCTGGGACCACAGGCGCCCGCCACAACACCCGGCCATTTTTTGGTTGCAGCCATCATTGTTGCTTGGCGGGCCTGGGCTGGGGATTTGAACCCGCCACTTTAGGTGTAGGTGGCTGGCGCCCTAGCCGATTGAGCCACAGGCGCCGAGCCTTGATTTATTGTTGACTCTAAATAATGTAACTTACTTTTTTCAGACCCAAAGCGAGTTCGTACAGATGGAGTATAAAATTGTTTAATGTTGGCAGCATTTTGGAATAGGTATAACCTTCTAGCCAAATTACTTTGAAGGAGCTAGCATTCATTTGAATGCATATATTGTCACATTAATTAAACAACCAATATTATTATGTTATAGTGTCTCGTATAAGGAGTAGAGTATATGATGTATACATACTACACATCCTCACTAGCTTCTTTAGCCCTCTTTAGTTTGATCAACTTCATAGGGATGAGTCCATAGTATTATTTTCCATAATAATTTCAGGGTTCTGAGTTTCCAACCCTTAAAAATGAAAACCAAATAGTGGAAAAGAGGGGAGGGAAGTGGGAAATGCTTTAAAATCACGTTCTATAAACTTATTTTGTTTATACCTTATTTTAAAATCTGCTTTACTTACCAGGAAGTCCTACAAACAAGCTCTCTACGGCTTCTCAGGTCTCCCAGGGAACAGGATCTCCTATTCCTAAAATTCATGGAAGTAGTTTTGTAACATCTAATGTGAAGGTAACACTCTTAATACATTATTGCTGTTTGCCAGTTTCTGAAGACAGTGTGTTTAGCCTCAGCAAGAATGTGTCAGTTGATGTAAATTCAATAAGGTAGAATCATCAAGCTAGTATCTTAAAGATCATCTACTCCAGACTCCACTACCTTGCTATGATCTTTTCCTAGTGTAGAAAATGCTTTTCAAAACTTAGATCAAATGGTCACTCAGTGCATTTGAAAACGTACTGTTATAAGGAAGTGGCCTTGTATATTTACTTACTGTGTTTCCCTGAAAATAAGACACTGTCTTATATTTATTTTTTTCAGGAAGACAGACTAGGGCTTATTTTCAATGGCTTCCTCTCCACGCCAAAATGCATATCACTAGGTCTTATTATCAGGATAGGGCTTATATTTAACAAAGGCATAGAGATCCTGCTAGGGCTTATTTGGGGGGTAGGTCTTATTTTCAGGGAAATGTGGTATTTATTTGAACAGCTTTGTTTAAAAAATTGCTTTGAGGGTCTTAACTCTGCAAGTTTATCTTTTAATGTTTGTTTTTAGACAGTGTATTGCTTGCTACAACTTCAAACTCCTGGGCTCAAGGGATCCTCCTGCCTCAGCCTCCTGAGTAGCTGGGACCTCACGCATGAACCACTATGTCTGGCTAATTTTTCTATTTTTTGTAGAGACAGAGTCTCATTAGGTTGCTCACGCTAGTCTCAAACTCCTGGCCTGAACTTGGCATCCATAGCTCAGCGGCTAGGGTACCAGCCACATACATTGGAGCTGGTGGGTTCATATCCAGCCCAGGCCTGCCAAACAACAATTACAACTGCAGCCAAAAAATGGCCAGGTGTTATGGAGGGGGGGAGCGCCTGTAGTCCAAGCCACTTGGGAGCCTGAGGCAGGAGAATCGCTTAAGCCCAAGAGTTGGAGGTTGCTGTGAGCTGTGATGTCACAGCACTCTACCCAGAGTGACATAGTGAGACTCTGTCTCAAAAAAAAAAAAAAAAAAAAAAAAGAAAAGAAAAAGAAAAAACAAACAAAAAAACCCTCCTGGTCTTAAGCGATTCTCTACTGGCCTCCTAAAGTGCTGGGATGACAGGTGTGAGCCCCCATGGCTGGCCTTGCTTTTTAATGTTTGTTAATGATCTTTTCATTACATGGTCAAGAAGTGGTCTTAACTTTGCTTCTTGCCCCAGCAAATTGACTCTGTTAATTTGCATTTTGAGGATTAAAAATAAACTATAGTAGTTTTGAATGTTGACCTTTGCTATTTTTGCATTTGCTAATTATTCAGTTTCATTATTGAAAACTCTTCACTTATATTCTGGGTATTTAGTGAATAAATCTTACAAATAAAGTTGTGAGTACTATGAAAAGAGAGTAAATATTGAAATATTCCAATTGACTGTTTATGTATTTAGTGCCTAGGCTCTAAGGATATTAAAATAACCATTCTTGTCCTGTAACAATCTGGCAGGGGGACTAGACGTACAAATCCAAACTGCAAACCTGTAAAATCTGTCAAATACTGTATTAGAGGTAGTAAGATTGATGCCTTCCCAGTATACAGCAGAATATAGGTACGTAGGTTCTTTGTCAAGTTTTTGTCAGCTTTTCTTTGCTTTTGGTTTCTAAAACAATATTAAAATACAGATATAGGCCAGGTTCATGTCTGTAATCCTGACACTCTCAGAGGCTGAGAGTGGGAGGATTGCTTGAGCAGAGAAGTTTTTTTTTTTTTTCTTTTTTTTTGAGACAGAGCCTCAAGCTATCCCCCTGGGTAGAGTGCCATGACTCACAGCTCATAGCAACCTCCAACTCCTGGGCTCAAGCGAGTCTCCTGCCTCCACCTCCCAAGTAGCTGGGACCACAGGCGCCCGCCACAATGCCTGGCCATTTTTTGGTTGCAGCCATCATTGTTGTTTGGCGGCCCGGGCTGGGGATTCGAACCCGCCACCTTAGGTGTATGTGGCTGGCGCCTTAGCCGATTGAGCCACAGGCGCCGAGCCATTAAAATTTAATTTAGATGGGTGCCTAATGCCCAAGAGTTATAAATCTCCTATTTTGAAGCATTTCTGGATTAATGTTTATCACAATTCAAAAACACATCAGAGTATATGATATACTTAGTTGTGTACTATACTCTGTTCCTAAAATAATAAAAATGTTGTGGAGGAAATGTACAGCTTTCTCCCTTTCTGTCCCTAGGGGACTGCACAATGTATGAGGAGAAAGGGATGAACTGTGTGACAGGAGCTGCTCACAGCCCCTCTGTCTGATCTTCTATGACTTCCTTGTTTCTGCGCTGCATTCTTCAAATGAGCTTTAGCTGAAAGAAGCAGCCAAGACAGTTCATTATCACCTCTCCATCCCCCAAATCTCTTCCTAAACCACCACACAATCTTAGTGGTTAAATAAGAAAAAAAAAATTACTAAGGAAATAATGAAAATTCACCCCTTAGGTAACAGTAACAATGTCAACTACATATCATGAAACAAACCCAGAATATTATGGCTTGTCAAACTGACCCTCTTAAAATTACCTCACGCTCTTCTGCTTTCAATCAAACTCAGGTCACTGCTATGATCTAGAAAACATTTGCTTGACCACTAAAATTACTTTCTATTCTATTTTTCACCTATTAACTCTTTTAGAGTGAGTTCTGATTTTATTTAACAATCTTTTTAGAGCTTTCTTAATATCCTAAGACTTGCCTTCCATTCTAGGAAACTTTTCTTCTGGTTTAAACCAATAAGTCTTATTCTGAAACCAAGCAGTTTTGTTTCAGGTACCCAGTAGCGACTGCTAGAAATGTAGACACAAGTTTAAATTTAACATGTGAATTTTGTATAATGGCAGACAGGGAGACAGAGAATTCTCAGCATGCAGAAATGGAGCCCTGCATGGCATAAGCACAGGCCACAAAAAGATGGCCAGTAGATGCTAAAAACCATGAATTTTAAAAAATAAAATTCAGATAGGACCATAAAAGAAATATTTCCCTGAGCCATGACCAGTTAAATGCTTTACCAATTTTTCTTAAAAGGATATATAGATAATTCATTCAAAAAATAGAATTTCATTTAATTTGGTGTATTATTCAGAGTCTGGTGTATATTATTTCTTTGTATGAACTGTGAAGAAAAGAAAATCCCCTCAAAACATGAGTTGTGTCATCTCAACTAATTCTTTTTTGTTGTCCTTATAAAGCTTCTTTTTTTTTTGAGACAGAGCTTCAAGCTGTCCCCCCGGGTAGAGTGCTGTGGCATTACAGCTCACAGCAACCTCCAACTCCTGGGCTCAAGCAAGTCTCCTGCCTCTGCCTCTCAAGTAGCTGGGACTACAGGCACCCACCACAACGCCTGGCTATATTTTGGATGCCAGCCAGGATTATTGTTTGTTGGGCCCAGGCTAGATTGAATCCGCCACCTTAGGTGTATGCGGCTAGCGCCTTAGCCACTTGAGCCACAGGCAACGAGCCACCTTGTAAAGCTTCTAAGGAAAGGAAGGACTCATTTACTGAGAAAGTTATTATACTACATTGTATAGTGGTTACAAATGTAAGCTCAGAATTCAGATGTACCTGCATTTAAATTCTAGCTCAGCCACTTAACAGCTGTAAGCTTTTGTGCCATTAACCTCAACTTTTTGTATCCACAACAATAAAAATGGAAATAATGATAGCATATACGTATTAACTGAGTTTCTATGAGGGACTAAGTGAGATTATGCCTTAAAAATGTATTACCTGGGTCATAGTAAGCAATAAACAAAATATTTATTGCTTACTGTTGATACTAATCCTTATCAAGCACTGTCCCAGGCAGAAGGGGCAGAAGGACAAATAAGGCTGTGCTTTCTTCAACTGAGAGGATGAGACTAACTCTTGATTGGTTAAGAAAGAAAGTGAATTTAAAAGAACTTTGGGAGAGTGGGCAAGAAAGAGTAGTTACCCAATTTTATCTCCTCACACTTGAGATGATGCTATTTGCTTGCAATAAAGCAACTGGCAACTGCTACTACCACATCAGCTGGATATTAGGATTTTTTCAGGCATGGAAAAAAAAAAAACATTATGTTCATAATTTTCTAGTTCCAAGAAAATGGCATCAGTTTAGTACCACATATACTAGGGTTGATTAAAGGGAAAGACATCACATTCACATAGCAAGCAGCTTGTTTGAAAATGCTGTTTTAAAGAAACTTTCAGGTATAAGCCCTGGAAAACCGGTCCATGACAGTTCTACTATATCATGTTGAATATTCTGGGGGAAAATATTCTCAAGTATCCCATATCAACTCCAGAAAAAGAATACCTAATTAACAAGACGATTCAACTGGTTATCTTTTCTAAAGGGCATGTATCATGGGAAGAGGTTAAGTACATCTCTGTGCATGCACACAAACGCAGCAGCAGAACATGAGGGCTAGCAGGTTAGAAAAAGCATTCATGTGTGAGTGAGCACATAAAAAAGAGCTACCAAAAAATCACAGGAAGCAAGAGAAAAAAAGAATACAGTATTATTGAGGAAGAGTAAGTGAAGCTAAACATCAACACTGAAATGCTGATTAATTTAACAAATGCTCATTGAACACTGGACAAAATACTGCCAAAAGAACCAGAACACACAACAAAGAATGAGAACACAATTGTAAGATAGATTTTACCTAACAAATGCAATCAGTGTAACCTGGTTCCTTGTACCCTCAATGAATCCCCAAAAATTAAAAAAAAAGACAGAATGAGAATAGTTAGATTTTTTCTGAGTAGCCAAGTTTTATTTTTAAGTGTTAATCTCTTTTTCAACCTGCAAAATCATCCAAGGAAGACAAGACCTGAGGCAATGTTTTGGTGATTTAGTGCTTCTTTAGTTATAAAATGTTGCCTCTTTAAGCTCCGTTTTCACTGGAGAGAGAAAAAAAGTGTAAGTCTCAAGTTCAGAGTCTTTCACAGAGAACTGTATCTAACTAGAATCCTTTAATATTTTAATTGTATTACATTTGTTTTTATAGTTACTTTCCTATGGCATGCGATACTTGTCTTCTGTTTATTATAGTGATTTATTTTGTTTTGAATAAATGCATTTAAGGAAAGAAAAACCAAGCAATTAAAAACAACTACTGAATAAGAGATGAGATTCCTCAGTGACAAAAGCTGAAGAGGGTAGTAGGTGGTCCTTGGCTATGGTAGACACAAAGTTGTCAAGCTAAGCGATTAAAACTCCTCCAATTCACCCCCATAGTTATGTCTATCTCCTATTTTTCGTTCCAGGGTTTATGAGTGGTTCTCCCAGACTGATAGTCAAATGTGAAGTGGGGGAGCAGGGGACAAAGATGATCAAATAAAGTCATGCCAGTTTCACTGCCATCATTCAACACAGCAGCTCCTCACAGGAGGATATAGGAAAGTTGAAAGTGATCTTAACTTGAACAGAATTCCCATTTCCCACCTCCAAGACTAGAGGCCTATTCATCTCTTCTGCTGGCTGCTCAAAGTTTAACAAGATGTGAATTTCAGGAGACAGAATTTATTTGTCAGCCCAAGTTATTCCTCGAGGTTTATAGTCCATAAACTGTTACCACCAGCTTTCAGAAAGGAAGCAAGCTTTCAGTCACAGAAAGAGATAAATAATCGAATTGTTGTATTCACCACATCACAGGCAGGTCCAACTGTAAGTCTGCAGCACAAATAATCTTTCCATTTCCAGCTGTGTTCCTATATTTTCACCCATTGCTGCACCAAACTTTAAAGAAAACTAAATCCTTTTAATAGAGTGTGTTTTCATTGAAATTCGTTAGTTCCTATAAAAGCAACCATAAGATTTACATCTTTCTCCTCCTCTTTCTAATTTCTCTACACACCCCAAACACACACACACTTGCGGGTACACACACAATACGTACAGTCCTATTCACCAGCACTTATTTCTTTTTCTCTATAACCCAAACCCTAGTAAATCTCCTTGCTATACTATCACTTGTTTTATCTTTTACCCTTATAACAGAAATATCTTAAATTATAAATACAACCCAGCTATCTGATCTGAAAAGCTATTATCTCATACTGATAATATCACATAGTTTTCTTTAAATAGAAGTGCTTAGTCAAGATGGTTTCTTCTTTCAGTGTCAGCATGGTATCTAATCTTTCTCACTGCAAAGACCAAGTTAGACTCTTCTAATACCATTTAATGAACCTTTTTTTTTTTTTTTGAGATGGAGCCTCAAGCTATCCCCCTGGGTAGAGTGCCATGGCATCACAGCTCATAGCAACTTCCAACTCCTGGGCTCAAGCGAGTCTCCTGCCTCCGCCTCCCAAGTAGCTGGGACCACAGGCACCCGCCACAACGCCCGGCCATTTTTTTGGTTGCAGCCATCATTGTTGTTTGGCGGGCCCGGGCTGGGGATTCGAACCCACCACCTTAGGTGTATGTGGCTGACACCTTAGCCAATTGAGCCACAGGCGCCGAGCCGGCTTACTTGTCTTTTAACCCCTATGCTATACTTACACTCATTCTAATTTTTGGCCCCTGTACTTTCAGCTGCATAATAAGATTTATTTCTTCCTGCTTAGAGGCTTTCAGTTTGCAGATGCTGGTCATCATGAGATGTCAGTATTTACAGTAACAAAACGTTATTTACAGTAACAAAACGCACACACATATGAAAACAGCCATGTATATGAACAACTGTGCCTCATTTATCTCAGCTTTCTGGACAGATATCCACTCTGGCCCTGGCTAAGAACTGGTTACAGGGCCCAAACTCATGCTGCTTGCTTTTCAGCAGGAAGCATTCAGAGCAGTTGTCCACCCATTTCCCAAAGAATTGGGCTCTGCAAATCAAAGTGGGGAATGTTAGTAGATACCGAGCCAGGCAAGATGACAGATCTGATTAGGCTATTTTGGATTGGTTTGGATTAGGCTGACTTGGGCTATTATAAGAATGCGGCTGATTAAGACCTTGCAGGGAGGTTGTTTATAAAACTTTGAAGGTGAGTTGTTTTGAATACAGAATTAGTTAAGACCCTGGGAGACTTCCAAGAAACAGTTGATAATCCTCAAAGTTGTGTATAAAACCCAAAACAGTACTTTCCATGGAGCCTGCAGTTAGTAGGATGGGCCCCGGCTTGTTGTACAGGTCGTTAATAAACTTTTTTTCTCTTTTTTTAAATTTTAACTTTAATTTTTTTGAGACAGAGTTTCATTTTATCCCCCTCAGTAGAGTGCTATGGCATAATTGCTCACAGCAACCTCAAACTCTTGGGCTCAAGCAATTCTCTTGCCTCAACCTCGCAAGTGGCTGGGACCACAGCTATTTTTAGAGATGGAGTCTTGCTCTTGCTTAGACTGGTCTGGAACTCATGAGCTCAGGCAATCCACCTGCCTCAGACTCTCAGAGTGCTAGGATTACGGGCGTGAGCCACCATGCCTGGCTAAAACTTAACTTTGTTCTTTCTAAAACTTTACTTAATCTTTTCAATTATTTTGGTGAACTTCCTGTAGCCACCTTGTTGCTCTAATGTGACCACACCTATTCTCAAGGGAGAATATACAATATTTTTATTCCAAGCAGTCACAGGAACAGTTGAAAATCACAGATTTTATTACTGTGGAAAAAGAAAATGGGCTCGGCACCTGTGGCTCAAGTTGCTAAGGTGCCAGCCACATACACCTAAGGTGGCAGGTTCGAATCCAGCTTGGGCCTGCCAAATAACAATGATGGCTGCAACCAAAAAATAGCCGGGCATTGTAGTGGGTGCCTGTGGTCCCAGCTACTTGGGAGGCTGAGGCAGGAGAATCGCTTGAGCCCAGGAGTTGGAGGTTGCTGTGAGCTGGGATGCCACGGCACTCTACCCAGGGGCACAGCTTGAGACTGTCTCAAAAAAAAGAAAAAAGAAAAAGAAAATGGATCAGTGAGTAACTAATAATATTAGCTATAAATAGTAAACATAATAGTAAACAAGAGACATATGATATGTAGTGCCCCTGCCCCAAATTAAAAAGGAGGTGCTTTTAGACAGTTAACTCACTAACTCTACACTATTAATTATTTTGGATGGGGCTGACTTTACTTCCTGGCATTATATCAAACAGGTGTTCTCCTCCCAGAAAACCAAGACAAAACAAATTAAATCAAGAAACCCACAAAATGCTAACTCCTCCTCATGGTGCCTTCTTGATGCAATTTGAAAGACTCCCTTGATAAAAACCAAATTATTGTGGCTATTTTTCAGTGAATTCCATTTTTAGGAGAAAAAATTCTAAAATAGTTTCATGTGTATTATATTTTTAAGTTTGGAGTAAATGAGTGTTCATTGAATCCATTTAGTACTTGGGTTTGTTAGCTTGGGTTTTTGAATTAGTCATTAGGAAGAGGAGTTCCTTGAAATCTTTTATTTATTTTCTGCTTCATATAAAGCACATCATGTTCTCAGGCTCAAATGTTGTAAAAGAAATCTTCGCTTCCAAAACAACATATTGTCCAAAGTTGATTGTCCACCCTAACTCATTCCTCTGGGTGATGGCGGCTGACTCATGGTGTGCTGGCCAGACCTGCACCTTCCACAAATAGTTCGAATTCTGTGGACATTAGGATAAGTTTCCTCTTTGGTCAGGCAATAGCTAAGAATCAAAAGAAGGTTGTGGTTTATCTCTCTGCCTATGGTACTTAAGATGGAACTCAGTATAGGACAGTTTAGAGTTTATGACAGAGAAGGAGCCATATCCTTTAAATTGCTCCAATGGCAAAAATCCAAATTCTCATATTTTCACTCTTGTTCCTACCTTGAGTTTCCAAACAGGGAATTGCAAGATAGGCATAAAAATTCATGTGGTTAGCCCCCTAAATTTAATCTGTTATCAAACTTCCTCCCGCATTTTCTCAAAGCTGCTTCTTTCCTTTTCTTTTTTTTTTTTTTGTTATTGAATTAGATTTATTTTAACTTTTTTAAAATTAAATCATAGCTGTGTACATTAATGCAATCATGGGGTACAATGTGCTGGTTTTACATACAATTTGAAATGCTTTCATCAAACTGGTCCACAGAGCCTTCACAGCATTTTCCTAGTTATTGTGTTAAGACATTTATATTCTACATCTAGTAAATGTCACATGCACCATGGTAAGATCACTTCTTTCCTTTCCAACAGTCTCTAGATCCCTTCATATACTCCCATACATTTCCCCACTAAATTCTCTCCACCTTTCATCTGTATCTTTTTTGTTATTGTCATCATTGTAAATTTGATGTTCCCCCACTTGTGATGGTAAGAATGATGACTCTTGTTTCCTATTTGCTTTGTTCTGAAATGAACCGGTCATCTACCTCTACAGAGTCTCTCTTCCCCATTTCCACAGGGTTGTCTAAATTCTTGCCTCATTCAAAATGTCATAGATGGGCAGTGCCTGTGGCTCAGTGAGTAGGGCACCAGCCCCATATGCTGAGGGTGGTGGGTTCAAACCCTGCCCGGCTGAACTGCAACAACAACAGACTGAGGCAAGAGAATCACCTAAACCCAGGAGTTGGAGGTTGCTGTGAGCTGTGTGATGCCACGGCACTCTACCCAGGGTGATAAAGTGAGACTCTGTCTCTACCAAAAAAAAAAAAAAAAAAAAGTCATAGATGAGGGTCCAAAGTCCAAGTTAAAACAAATCAAGGGATTGATTACCATTCTTTGCCATATAACCGTATTTAAAGAATAATGCACATAAAATTAAAATACAACCTACCCCTAGAAGTATTAAATCTGCTTTTGAATTTCTCTCTCTGTCTCTGTCTTTTTCTGTGTTTTTTTTTTTTTTGCCACTACTTTCTAAAGATTATAGCATGCATCTATACCACTATATTTCCCATTTAATTTTACTTATTTTCAGATTATTTTTCTTAGGTTTTGAGAGACAGAATTTAATATCTTGCTTCACTCTCCCACCCTATTCTGAAAGGATTTATTATTCCTGGGGTTTTGGTGGGGAAGAGTGGGGGTGAGAGGATGGGGAGGTGGGGGTGGGGTGGATAACTAGTTAACTGATTACTCCTCAAAGACAGTTTCTCAAGAAGGAGTTCTACTACTACTATTAAGGCTAAGAAATAGTGATAATAACAATAAAAACACAATAAAAGATTTTGGAATTAGTTCTTATTATCCACTCAAAAATTTTTTTTCCATGACTTAGAACAAAAGGATATTTAGTTCTTCAAAGTAGATAACTGATCACTTGCAAAACAGCAGCAAGTCTAGCCATTCTGCAACTGCTCAGGCTCAATCTATTCCTTTTTTTTTCAATTATAGTAAAATACACATAACATAAAATTCACCATTTTAACCATTTTGAAATGTACAGTTCAGCAACATGGACTACATTCATATTGTTGTGTGACCATCACCACCAGTCATCTCCATAACTCTTTATCTTGCCAACTGAACTCCTGTACCGATTAAAGACTAGGTTCCCATTCTCCCTCCCTCAATAATAGCCTCAACCTTCTGTCTCTATAAATTGGACTTCATCTAAATGGATTCATACAGCATTTGTCCTTTTGTGACTGGCTTATTCCACTTAGCATTATGCTTTCGAGGTCCATCTATGTTGTAGGATGGGTCAGATTTTTTTTTCTTTTCTAAGGCTGCTATATATGTGTGTGTGTGTGTGTGTGTGTGTGTGTGTATGTTATATATACGCACACATTCACACACACCGAGCAGGTCCTCAAATAATATTTTGTTCAATGTCGTTTCATTTTAACATTAAAAGAAAGTGATGCCTGGCTAGGGCCGCTGTCTGTGTGAAGTTTGCATGTTCTCCCTGTGTTTATGGGGGTTTTCTTCAAAATCCCAAAGATGGGCTGGTTAGGTGACTTGGCATGTCTAAATTGTTGTCCCAGTCAGAGCGAATTTGGGTGTATATGAATGCACCTGCAATGGGAAGGTCTTCTGTTGAAGGTGGGTGCCCGCCTTGGACCCTGAACTGCTTGCTGGGAGAGGATCTGCCACCCACAACTCTTTACTGGAATGAGCCGTTAAGTAATTATCTTGTTGTTATTAACCTTTCTTAAATGTATGTATAGCTCATATTTATGTCATTGTTAAAAGTGTTTTGGCTTTATATAGAAGTTTGGTGATATTTTTGGGAAATATGCTGTAGAAATTTAATTATTGTTATATCAATTAGCCTCTGGTAAAACTGATTTTATTTTAGGTTGTTTCACTTAAAGTTGCAGTTTCCAAGAACATATCTACAAGGTTAAGTGAGGACTTACCATACCATGAATGTCTATCCATGCATTCATCAATAACTTATTCCTTTTAATTTAGATAATCTCACGTGAGGGAGCATTTTGCCCTGTGTTTGGGTTTACTTTGGAAGGACTATTGAGAACAGGATCTAATAATGCTAGTAATTTAATAATAACCTCAAACTGGAGAACCTGTGTGGCAATTAAAATCGGCTCAATTAACAGAAGGGGAATAGAGCATATGAAATAAATAACAAACAATGGGTTTGGATATATGTCCTCTTCCCCTACTTGGGACTGCGCTGTGGGTAATGCCTACCTCTCCCCTTCTGGTTCAGGTGTCCTTGAAGGCTTAGGTGACTGGCATTTGGCAAAGCCTGCGTGCGCTTCCCAGAGAAACACTTCCACAGGAGTGAGACAGAGAACAGTTTGCAGTCTATTCATCATGGTTTGGTATCCTGTGGGTTTCACTGACATGAATCACTACACTGGGCCTTCAGAACACTACCCTGAGAAAAGTAGGCAGAGCTCTCTTTGAATTGAAAAATAAAAAACAAAGGTCTGGAATACATCTTGTGTTCCTCTGCCAGGCAGAAAGCTGTCTGTGGAGGAGGCTGAATCTGCATCCTGGTGGGCTTCCTTCCCACAACTGCTGGTGGACTTTTCTGGGAAATGAAAGAACACATTTGGCCAGACTTCAAACTTGTCAGTTTTCATAGGCTTATAGGTTTGGCCTGAGGTTGCTGGTTTTCAGGTTCTGGGATTAGTTTTTATTGACAAAATATAACTTTCAGCTTCAGAAACCAGGGCTGGGGTAGAAAAGAGTATGCTGGTAAAACATATGCTTAATAATAAATAAAAACTCACATCAAGATTCTTAGACATCAAGTGGTTCATCTAAAACTGCATTTTCACAGGTTAAGTGTAGATGACCTTAAAACATGTGGGTTACATTTTCCAAGAAGTACACATGGATTTAAGGAGAAAGGAGACCTTGGCAGTGCTCATTTTGGGCTTTCCCAGACTCCAAATGCTTGGCTGTCCCTGTGCCTGACGAGTTACCATAACCATGCTCAGTTTTTTGTGATGGTGATGCAGAGGATGCTTGACTCACTAGTTGTCTCAGAAATGAGGCTTTGTCGGTAGCCAAATTAAGCAGTAGACTAAAAACTCTCCTTGAGCTCTAATTATTCAGGTTATCTCTCCATATCACCGGGCTTACCCATGACTCAGCCATTCTTATCCTCTTTGTCATTTGGCAGGTCAACATAATGACCACCGAGAACTCTGCCAGCATCTCTGCTTCACCACCCCTCAAAGGGCAGTACATGGATGGGGCACGCTCATCCACATCCTGCTTCATTTGGGTAAGATGGTCAGGGAAGTGTCCTGGAATAGAAAAGAAAGTATGCATTGGGGTCAAGCCTGGGTTCAAATTTCAGTAAACGCTGCCGCCTTGTTTGTATCACAGTCTTAGGCGGCACAAACCTGTAACATACACGAAGTTCCTAAAAGAGTGATGGGTACCCAAGGGGTGCTTATACATGGCAATTGGCGGTGGTAGTAACTCCTTCTTTCAGTCTCTTTCTTCCTCATTGGGTGCTACTTCCTACTTCCACAGGCTTCCTTAATAATCTACTGCCTTTTCCTCTAGTGGTCTTCTGGTCCTGCTCTATTCCCCAGGCCTGAGTTATAAAATGCAGAGTATGTAAAAATTGCCTTAGGAGCATTTTAAAAATGCAAATCCCTGGGTCCCTTGTTCAGGAGCTCCAGATTCTTAGGATAGAGTGGGAATCGGTATCTCAAAGTGATGCTGATGCAGGTCCGAGCCCTGCACTTGGTGAAGTTGTCCTCTAGACCTTCCCCTTTGCAACCATTAGAAACTGTCCTGTGAACCATGTGTGTGTGGCCACAGATAATAATGGCTCCAATTTGTGCTTTTCCAGTAACACAGCACTTGGTTATACAACAGGGTTGGGTTTTCAGGAAATAAATGAGGGACACTCCCTGCCTGGATATCAAATTTGAAAGTGCTGTCTATGTGGAAAGGGGGTTGACTGGCAGTCACAGTAGGGGAATTCATGAGCGGGTCGGATCACATCAGTGACTTCTCTTATCCAAGGTTCTGCTCTTTATAAATAAACTTGAATGGGGCCATTACTCTGGGACTTTGAAATAGTCATTTAGAGCAGTGCTTTTCAAAGTACAGCCTCAGACCAGCAGGATTAGCAATAAACACCAAGGAACTTTTTAAAAATGCTAATTCTCAGGTTTCTCTTCCTACCTATTGAATTAGAAACTCTGGTTTGGAGGTTCAGCAGACTGTGTTTTAATAAACCTCAAGGTGTCTCTCCCACCTCCCTCTGCCTTCCTGCTCTGCTCTGTCTCTTTTCCACCTCTTCTCCCTCGCTCTTCTCGGCTCTACTCTCTCTCTCCTCTTCCCGCTCTCTCCTTACCTCTCTCCCCTCTTTTCTCTTCTCTTTTCTTTTCTCTTTTCTCTTCTCTCTTCTCTCCTCCTTGGTGCTGCTCTGCAGCCTCCCTTCCCCCACCAATAAAGACCTTTCATACAAATAAATAAATAAAATAAACCTCAAGGTGGTTCAGATGCATCTGAAAGTTTGAGAGTCATTAATTTAGAAGAACAAAAATATTATCCTTGCAACAAGTGTGCTATTAATAACAAATTTGAACACTAATATAGTGTTTTGAACTGTGTCTGTTTCAAAATGTGCTAAAATAATATACAGAGGGTGCCAAAAAAGTATACCTATTTTAAGAAAAAAAACTATATTAAAATGGTAATATTCAATGTATACTAATAACAAAAGATGAATAAAAGTCACATTGAGCACCTCTTATAATTGCAGAAGTCAAATGTGACTTGACTATTACAATATTAATGCAGTTTTTTCCTTTCTTAAAATGTCTATGGATTTTTTGGCACCTCTGTATACTCTGTGTAGCACATACCTGTGCACACATACACGTGCATGTTAGTCCATGCATAAATATACCCTGGGCACATATAGAAGAACTCATTCTAGGAATTCTAAGAAGTGAACGTGGGAGATAAGGTAAAAAGAGAGAACTTTGCTGTTCATATTGTACTCTTCTGAACTGGTTGGTGTATTTTCTTTTAAATATGTGCATATGTTATTTTTATTTAAAAATTTTAGCAGCACCTGTGGCTCAGAGGAGTAAGGCGCCAGCCCCATATGCCAGAGGTGGCAAGTTCAAACCCAGCCCCAACCAAAAACTGCAAAAAAAAAAATTTTTTTTAAATTTATGGGCAGCGCCTGTGGCTCAGTGAGTAGGGTGCCAGCCCCATATTCTGAGGGTGGCGGGTTCAAATCCAACCCCAGCCAAGCTGCAACAAAAAAATAGCTGGGTATTATGGCGGGCGCCTGTGGTCCCAGCTACTCAGGAGGCTGAGGCAAGAGAATTGCCTAAGTCCAGAGCTGGAGGTTGCTGTGAGCTGTGACACTACAGCAGTCTACTGAGGGCAACAGAGTGAGACTCTGTCTCTAAAAAAAAATTTTAATTTATGAACAACTACCAAATAAATAAAAAATAACTAAAAGAAAATACAAATAAATATAGATTAGATTATGAGAGGGAAAAAATGCACAAAGAAAGTAATCACAAAGAAGAGAAGAATATATTTGCCTAACAATATAAAACTTTTATTAATCGGGTGGCACCTGTAGCTCAAGTGGCTAAGGCACCCAGGCTGGCAGGTTCAAATCCAGCCTGGACCTGCCAAACAATGACAACTACAACCAAAAAAAAAAAAAAATAGCCAGGTGTTGTGGCAGGCACCTGTAGTCCCAGCTACTCGGGAGGCTGAGGCAAGAGAATTGCTTAGGCTCGATGCCTGTGGCTCAAGTGGCTAAGGCGCCAGCCATATACACCTAGGGTGGCGGGTTCAAATCCAGCCCGGGCCACCAAAACAACAATGATGGCTGCAACTAAAAAATAGCCAGGTGTTGTGGTGGGCACCTATGGTCCCAGCTACTTGGGAGGCTGAGGCA
>CAUYQV010095556.1:0-22452 GCA_963574575.1 Galagoides demidoff
GCGGCATGGCACCAGCCACATACACCAGAACTGGTGGGTTCGAATTCAGCCCCTGGCTGCCAAACAACAGTGACAACTACAACCAAAAAATAGCCAGGCGTTGTGGCGGGTGCCTGTAGTCCCAGCTGCTTGGGAGGCTGAGGCAAGAGAATTGCTTATGCCTAAGAGTTTGAGGTTGGGGTGGTGCCTGTGGCTCAGTGAGTAGGGCGCCGGCCCCATATACCAAAGGTGGTGGGTTCAAACCCGGCCCTGGCCAAACTGCAACAAGAAATAGCCAGGCGTTGTGGTGTGCGCCTGTAGTCCCAGCTACTTGGGAAGCTGAGGCAGGAGAATTGCCTAAGCCTAGGAGTTGGAGGTTGCTGTGAGCAGTGATGCCACAGCACTCTACTGAGGGTGACAAAGTGAGACTCCATCTTTAAAAAATAATAATAATAATAAAAAGAGTTTTAGGTTGGTGTCAACAGTGACATCATGGCACTCTACCAAGGGCAACATGGTAAGACACTGTCTCAAAAAGAAAAAAAAAAGGGAAAATAAATAAATAAATGAATAAAATTACAAGCCCTAAGCAAAGTCAAATATTTTTGATTTGATTCTATAATCAACTATCATGAATTCTGAATGAGTAAAGTATAAATTCATGAGATCTTATGTATTCTGGGAATTCTTTTTTTTTGCAGTTTTTTTGGCCAAGGCTGGGCTCATTGAACCCACCACCTCCAGCATATGGGGGTCAGCGCCCTACTCCTTTGGGTCACAGGTGCTGCCCCTATTCTGGGAATTCTTGAAGTGCTAAAGATATTATAAAAGGTATTAAGATTATATACCTACTACATACTATTTGCTTTAAATATATTTTCTCTACTTTTATCAAATCCCTGCAGAACACCCCTAGCCCCATTTTACACAGTAGGGGGTAGAGGTAGAGACAGGTTAGAAGTCTTGTCTAGTGTCTCAAAGTTTTCAAATGATATTGTCAGGATTTGAACTCAGGTCAGTTTTACTAAACTATAAACTCTTTATCTATAGTGGCTGTCTAGCAACAATAAGGTTAAAGAGTATTAAAGATGACAAATAACAAACTTATTAGAGTAAAATGTATTCTTTAATTAAAATCAGAATCATTGAATCGAATCTGAATGCTCACCTCTTTTAACAGTGATTTAAAATGTGATCTCCCTGTTTTTTGAGACCATGTTTTTCCAGAAGGCCCATACCGAATCTCATTCCTCTTTTTCATGACATCTGCCTTCAGCTTTGGTGGCTCCCCTTCCATAACAAAAACCAGTTTTACGTTCATTTGCATTAAATACGAGATACGAAAAAATAGGTTCCTGAAATATATATAGATTAGTCATATATTAATCATCATATACTGATAGCAAAAGTCAAAATAGCAATATGACATAAAGGCAAGAACATTGGTAACTAAAACGTTATATGCAATAACCATTTGTTAAGATTTTAAGGAGAGTGGAAAACCACTGAATATTTTTAAGCAAGAGAGATTTATGATGATTCTAATTGCTAGGCGGAAAATGGTTTAGAGTAGGAGACCAAGAGCAGAGGGAGGGAAGCTGGGGAAGGTGGCATTCCAGGAGTATAGATGGAGATAAGGTTGGCACACACTGAGGTGGTGGCTCTGGACACTGAGAAGTTTGTAAACACAAAGTGTATTTTGGAAGTGGGACTGGCAAGACTGAATGGTGGACTGGATGATAGGAAGAGGTCAAATAGACAGTGTGTCCCTCGTTTCCGGCTTTAAGTAACTGACACAGCCTAGTGGGTATGTTAAGCAAGAGATAGATTATGTGACTCTGAAACTCAAAGGGTTAAGAGGCACAAATCTGCAAAGCATCAATACAAAGATGGCAGATCTTGACATGTTTTATATATATTTGAAAACTCCAAAATATTAAAGAATGAACAAAAAAGGAAAAATTGAAACAAAACCAAGATGCAACATCACATATACAATACATTTCTGCTGCAACAACTTTTACTCTACCTGAGGTGGGGCTTCATGACGGTTCCAATCATTTTTTTAACTGTCTGTGCCTCACATACCCAGAGACTCAGATCAACTGCAATGGTTTTCCCACTAAGATTATGTAAATGGATGTGTTGTTTAACAGGTTCCAGAATTTGCCACAAGTCATTCACTCCCATTCTGGTGATTATCTGCTGTTATTTGAAACAAACTTTACAAAATACTGTTAAAAGAAACAGGAATGCAGAGCAGGAATTCAAGCAATATATTATGAGCCAGTTTATGAAAATTCACAGAGAATTCTTATTTCTTTCATTGGTCAGCTTTTCAAAATGAATTAAGAACATCAGAAACATTAAAAATGGTAGTAACTTGCTTTGTTTTAGCTAATAACAACAGCTAACACATGTAGAGATGGGTAGAAAATACAACAACGCTTGAAATCATTTTCGTCTACTTGAGAATTCACTCTTTGATACAGACCTAAAAGAGAATGGGAATAGTTCTCCATCATAATCAGGAAAAATAAAAACCAAACATAAGGAAACATGCAAACAGGCAAATAAACTAAAGAAATTAAGGAGGTTAATGAAGAAAAATGTTGATAGAAAAGTGAGGGGAGAAGAAACAAGAAACCGAAAATGGAGAGTTAGAGGTATACGGAATATCTTTTTTTAAAAAAGCATTAGCTTTTTAAATTGCAGGGTAATGTGTTCACAGCGGAAAAATAAAAATTTAAAGAAAACACTTTAAAAAGTCATATATAGTTCCCCCATCAAAAAAAAAAACACCTAATGTTAAACTTTTTTCTGTGTAGATGATATTTTAAAAGTGGTTTTAGCTTCAACTCTGCTATTGTTAACATACTTTGGAGGTCAGCTTTTCCCTATTAAACTTCTCTATCTGCTTTTCTTTTGTTATTATTTGACAAAGATATTGTGTGGAATTTGCAGTGAGGAGTCAGTTTGACTATACACACACAGTTCAGATTATTATCCTATGAATGACTTTAATTTCCAAAAACAGAAGGACAAAAATGTATTAAATCAAAAGGTTATCACCTTTAGGCAGACACCTTATGAATAAAGAGTACTGAATTGTACCTTTAACGGAGTTCATTTTAAAAGTAATTTTTCTGAAATTGCGTATGGGTGCAATGAAAATAAATGTTAGAAGTATTATTGTCATTTTTCTCAATCTTAATTTTATAATGTGGCCAGTGCACCAAAGTATTATTTTACACATTCATTTTTATAAAGTGCAGAAACACTCACGGATGCTACTTTACAAAGAAAAATACACATATTTAAACCACAAGGAAGAAAACATTCTGTAGTTTATGGTGGCCCAGTGCTAATATTATCTATTACATATAATAAAGCCCCACTTGTTGAGTGTAGCATCATGTCATAGATTCAGTTAATGTGGAAAGCTGTGATCAATTCTGGACAAAGCGTAGGGGTGCATGTATTTTCTAAGGCATTATTATGAAGGGAAATGAGACATTTAAAGTGTTAATCATCAGAACAGGTAAAACTCAGGAACAGAATCTGAGGGAGAAATTGTTGATAGTTTTCCTTTTGTGACTCACACTGGATACTGAAATTGACAAACACAGCTCATAGCAGCAACCTCTAACTCCTGGGCTTAAGTGATTCTCTTGCTCAGCCTCCCAAGTAGCTGGAACTACAGGCACCTGCCACAACACCTCCCTACAATTTAACTTTCTGAGGGAAGAGAGATTCACATTTGCTAGTTTCCTTCAGATTGCCTAGTGCTTAAGAACTAATTGTATAAACTTGGGCAAGGTACAGCTTTTCTCTGGTCCTTCCAATTCAAAGGTTCAGTCATTCCTACCATGTCTCCAGTGTTTCATTATATAAGTTGACTACACATAAATGGTCTTGACATTAAATGGTAACAAAAAGTGCCACTGAGTACAATGTTTTTTATGATGGCCCACATAAACATATTTTACATAGGACCATGATGTAAATTCTAATCCTTCTGGGAAATATAGAGGTAGATTCTTGATTTTACAAACTGTAGTCCTCAAAATATTTCAAGTATAATAGTTATCACACTATACTCTAATGGAATATCTTTTTCATTAGGGATAGCCATTCCTGTAAAAAAAAGTCCCAAACTGTTTTACTTGAGCAAGAGAGCTTTAAACTAAACCTACAAATAATGTTTAATATGAAGGTCACTACAAAAGTTTTGAGACAGACCGTGTTATGGTCCATCATTTCACTTCTAAGATAATACAGTTGACAGTGGTGTCCTTTCTGATTCACCAGTAAGTGCAAATTTCACCTTGCTCAGCTTATCTGTGTTGCTGAGAAGGCTTCATTTGCTTCACCTGGGCAGTGCTCTGTAGGCATCAGGTATGGAGCGAAGAGGACAGCATTTTCCTGAGATGATTTTCTATGTTTTCAAAAGTGGGTTAAAGGAGTCTCAAAGGCTTGAGCATTTGCAGTGGGCTTTCAAGCTTACTCCTTCCCATGTGACAATTTTTCAGCAGTTTTGAGAATTTAGAAGAGGCCAAACATCATTGAAAGACAAGGAGAGGAATGGGTATCTGGTGATCCCAGTGACTGAGGAAAACACCACTGTGGTGGAAAATATGGTTCACAGAAACAATCTAGTGACAGTAAAAGGCACTGACGTAGCCCTACAGATTGGATCACTGGCAGTGTCCAAAATCCTGCATGATTATTTTTGAGTCAGGAAAATTTCATCCCCATGAGTGCCTCACACTTTGGTGGGCAAAACTGCATCCCTGTTGAACGGTGTGAAGAAATGCTGGTCAGATTCCAGGAAGATGCATTTCTGACATCATGACTGGTGATAAAATCTGGATTTGCCAGTCGGATTCAGAGAATAAGCATCAGTCAACAGTGTGGATATTTATCCATGAAAATCCACCATCAAAAGAGAAGCAGCTTTGTAGTGTCAGAAAGAAAATGGTGCCAATTTTCTTCTCCAAAAGCAATCATGTTGCAACTGTGCTTCTGGGGGAACAAAGGACTTTACTGCTCAGTGGTACACAACAGTATGCCTACCAGTTTTTTGGAAGCTTCAAGAATAGTGGCCATTTTGCACTGCAGGGGACCATCTTGCACCATGACAATGTGTCTGCCCACATAGCCAATGTGTCTGCCCACATAGCCAACTCCTCCTGGAGTCCACAGAGGTTAAACTTATGACTCATCCACCTTATGGTCCTGATCTGGCCCCATGTGATTGTTTCCTGTTTTCTACAGTCAAAAATTGCATGTGAGGAAGAAGGTTCTTCAGCCCTGAAGCTGTTTACTCCTACAAAAGTGAGCTTACAGACTGCACTTGAAAAAAAGGAGTGGAGTGTTTTCAAAATAGTTTACAAGAATGCAAAAGTGCATAGAATGTTGTGATTATTTTGAGAAAATACAGTAATTGAAATGATTTTACATTTTTAAATTTTTGTGTACCTCAAAACTTTTGCAGTGTCCCTGGTATAACATGATTATTACATATAAAACTTCATTTATCACATTAGTTTCTTTCGTCAGAAACAACTGGTTTAAAAAATGACTAACCATGGCTATAAAATAACTAGCAATGGTAGTTGAACCATGTCTACTTGGGATATCTACCTAGGTCTACCTAGGACATCTATTTTGGCTACATTTTAAAAATATGACTAAAGACTATATAGCTATAATAATGGCTAAAGACAACTGGTATAAATAACATAGGCAAGAAAAAAAAGAAACTGTTTTGCAACAGAATTATCTGTTGGTTCCAAGAAAGTAAAACGGGAATTTCATTCTGTGCTAAAGTATTCTCCTCTCCACTTTCCCTTAGTTATGTGACATCTTCTAGAAAAAGGTCTTTTATTTCTGGTTACCATATTCCTAAATCTATCTCAAAGCCTTTTAATCTACTTTGATAAATCACCATCTATCTGCTGCAATGGATTTGAAAAAAGGTTAGTCTTTCTTTCCATCTCCAAGCACACAACTCTAAAGCAGTAATGCCATGCCATGTTTCTTTAATAGGCACAAAAGACCTGCTATCATGGAATATGCTTACTTTTCACTCTGAGTGATAGGAATCAGGAGGAAATTTTAATGGCAGCGATCTTATCTTTATACCATGCTTCACTGAATTATTTTTGTCCTTTAGTAACTTACCATTAATAAATTTCATATAGACCTTCCTGAATTACTCCAAGACTCTATAATGCCTTCACTACTTTTTACTAAAAATGGACTAGAACCATACCAGGCGACAGTGTTTAAGGGATTAGGGGTAGGTATTCTCCTGTCCTCCCTGAGCTCCTGACTAGAATGTTTGCCTTCTTTTATCTTCACATAAGATAAGCTTCAGCCCTGAAGCTGTTTACTCCTTGATTCTTGATTCATCACCTCTCCTCAAAACTGTTCCACCCCTAGACTTTCCCAAATACCCAGCTGCTTAGACCAGAACCCATCAGTCATTCTGGATTTTTCTCTTTACTTTGCTCCAGGATAGCAAGTTGATCAGCTAGTCCTTTGTCTGCAAAATACATCCTAGATCCCTATTTGTAATGATACTCCCGAGCATGCCCTGTATATAACTGGCCTCTTTGCTTCCACTTACCATCTCCAACCCCCACATAATCATTCTCTCTACATGAGGCAGAGTGATCTTTTTAAAAAGCCTAAGCCATATTAAAATCATCATCTTTCTGTTAATAGTGAAGTTCCATGCAGGTGACCTATCTTTTCTTTATTTATAGTGACTATCTTATAAACACTTATAAAATGCAAATGTTAATATAAAATTGTACGTGTTCCAAATGTAATACGTTCTTTTAAAATACTACTTAAGCATTATCTTTGATACAGCCACAACCTAAGTTGTTTAAAGTTAAAAATACATGTTCGTTCTGAAGAATACTTGTAAAAGCAGAACATTAAAAGGATACTTCAATAGTTCTGAAAAAGGAAACTTATGTGAAATGTGTATTTTATTAAAAAGAGTTACCATGCTTTAAGAGTGAATGCAGTTAATCTAGGCTGGGCTCAGTGCCTTATGTCTGTTAGCATTCTGGGAGGCCAAGGCGGGTAGATTGCTTGAGTTCAGAATTTGAGATCAGCCTGAGCCAGAGTGAGACCCCTGCCTTTAAAAAGTAGCTGGGTGATGTGATGGGTGCCTATAGTCCCCGCTACTTGGGAGACTAAGGCATGAGTTTGCTATAAGCTATGACAGAATGGCACTCTACCTAGGGTGACAACATGAGACTCTGTCTCAAAAAAAATGCAGCTAGTTCAAAATTTCTATTTCCATTATCTATTTTTTGCCATATTGTCTTTGCATCAGCTTTCCTCGAAAGTGATATTAAGTAGCAATGGTTAAGACTAGCACATAAAATACCAACAAAGGACAGAATGCAACAGTTTTAGAGATATTAGAAAGAGACTGCACTCAAAGAGAGAACAGATGGTTCTTGCATGAGGTAGTAATCAACCTGATGAAGTTGCTTGAAAACAGCTCAGCATTAAAATTTAAAACACTATGCATTATCAAGTCCACTAAAAACTATATATAATTTTGTCAATAGGGTGAAATTTGTGGTGTGGATTTGATGAGTCCCTACTCAAAACTTTTACAATGTAATAATTTTATTCATGTCAATCTGGTCATGTCAAAACTGTCAGAGGGACTATATTGTCATCATAAAACACAGTGCTCTTGTGGTTTGACACCTAGCTCTTATGGTATAACATGCAACCATCTCCGGGGTCCTATTGTCTAAAAGTTCTTTTAGCTGAAGCATCTTGGGGTAAGCAGTTTCCTCTCTATCAGGAACCATCTGTTGGTTCTCTCTTTTTGTTATTGTTGTTTCTATTTTTCCTTCTCTCACCCTGTTCCCTGTCTATCCCTAACACAAAAAATATATATTAAACGTAAAAAGTCTCCTAACATCTTCGAAATTCCTAAGAATTATCTGTGACACAGAATTCTTAATATGAATCAAAAAAGTCAGAACACATAGCAAATAACTTTATTACCTATTAATGGCTTCAATTTATTTAGCTTACTTATCAGTCAACAACACATAGCAAACAACTTTATATCCTATGAGTGGCTTTAATTTATTTAATTTAGTGAAAAAAGCACTGGACTTGCGATAGAAAGTCTAGGGTTTTGGTTTGGGTACACTCCTGATGAGCTGTATGAACCGGGGAGACATTTAACCTTTCTACAAAATGGGAGGTATTAAAATAAACCAGATGAATTATAAGATTCTAATATCCCTTCAATCTAATGACCAATTTTGGTAGTGTGGAATAAACCCCCCCCCACCATTTTAGAAATTATTGCTTCGTAGGAAGAACATAAATTTTTAGCTTCAAGAAAGGGGTTAAAAATCTACTTCAAGTTAAAACAAATCCTTTGATGTAACCATATGGTGCCCATAAATCAATTTATGCTTCTAAAACTTCCTTAAAAGCTAATAAGCTTTTATTGGTTAATTATAAAACCGAATGAGGTGAGAGAAATACAGAACCTTGTTAATTTCACTAATGAATCAAATTTAAAGAACATAAAAAGAGGTCAGTGATTTGATTTACTATAAAAACACATTTTATTAAAGCAAGATTCCCATTTATTTTAGCTTTAGGCAAAAACATTAGAAAAGAAAATCTGACAATAAAGCAGGAAATACTTAAATTTTCTAATTCTCATTAAGATGAGCAAATTTCATACAATAATTTGAAAAATGGTGTAAACTTTAAGTGAAAGATTGTACTGTATGGGATTTAACTCATTTCACCAATTAATACTTTAAAATTATTTTTGCAGTTTTATTTTCATATGAATTTATCCTAAACTTTCAGGCATAATATAACCCAAGCTTAACTTACTTTTTATCTTTAAAAACTTATTAAATGCCTGCTATTTACCCAGAATGCTTCTAGGTGCTGGAGCTCTATAATGAAAGATCAAGCTCTGCATTAAAGAACCTTAGTGTAGGGTAAGTCAGACTGCAAATTAAAAGAGCATTACAACAGTGTACTGAGTACAAGGCCTGAGGTAAGAAGAGCAAGATAGAATTTTATTAAAAAGAGGTGCCCTACCTCATCTTGGGCCTCAAGGAAGACTTTCTGAAGGAAGTGACATCTAAGTAGAGACTTCCCAACTGGGTTTCCTATTGGTTACCAACAAGGACCACAATAGGAAGATTATACAGTAGAAACTAGGGAAGTTGACCACCCTAAAGACATAACAGACTGGTCAATATACAGAGGTGGTCAACATAAGGAACTGGGCCTACTGAATTGTACTACACGTGGTGCATTTAAATCTATGAAAATTAGGTCATATTAAGGAGGTGGGCAGTGCAGGGAAATGGTCAACTATGGATATATATATAATTGGTTACTATTAGAAATAAAAGGTGACTTTGATGGAAGGAATTCAATTGCTGGGGGCCAGAGGTTAAACATCAATTTATTTGGGGTGGAGGTGGTAGTAAATGCCATTTTTTCCTCATCCAGAAGATTCTGGAGTATGGAAAACAAGTTACTCGGCAACAGGAGCACATTACTGCTAATGGTCGAGAAAAGACTGAAGGGGCAAATTAGTGCTTGGTTAGGAAGGGTTCTGAAAGTTAATAACTTCAAGTTAAACTTCATTAGTTCTGGTATTTATTGAGGAACTTGGCTAGCGCAAGGGAAAGTAAGACTGTAAATTAACAACTACAAAGTCTTATTCACTATTACAACAGAACTATTCCCAATACAATTTTTTTTTATGATCATAGTACATTCAGTACTAAAATACAATGATAATACGTTAAAGAGAACACCAAGTTTGCCAGAGGGAGGGATCACTCGGAATGTCCTTAACGAGGCGTGGGAGTTAGCTCCACCGTGTGCCCGGGAAAAGGACAATTGGGCCCAGCCGCTAAGGACCAGCGCACAGCGGCTGGAGGACCAGGCATTCTTTCCCGGTGGAAGCAGCCCGCAGGACTGGTGCGAGAGGCCAGGCTCGGGAAGCGAGGCCAGATCGTCGCCCGGAGGCTTCACTCGAACTTCCACTTTTTTCAAAGGGAGCCGCTATTTTTGGTCGCTCCTAACTCAGAGTGTCAAAGGAACTAGTAGAAGGACCCCAGCGGTGCCACCTCTTCACCGTCCCCGCGGGACTTACCCGGACAACCCTTCCTCCTTGGTTTTGGAAGAAGACCCTTCGTCATTTACCAGTTTGGCCTGAATCCTAACTACTGCTGCCTCCAAGTTTCTGTATTTTCTGAAAAGGAAAAAGTCCTCTTTCCTTTCCAAAGGAAGATTAGCGTCAGGGGCAAAACGTCCTGGCCGGGAAGCTACTTGAAAGGATTCGAATTCCGCGCCCTCGGCAGAGCGGCCCGCCCCTTCCGGGAAGTGACTGTCCGGTTCTCCCGCCCGGGCAGCGCTCGCGACGTTCCGTTCCCGGCTTCCAGCCGGCCCGGTGGACGCATGCGTGGACCTGTTGCTGGGGCGCTCTGTTATCTTCCCTTTCACTTAGGCAAATCACCCTCCTCCCTCACGTCTGACAGCCCACAGACCGCGTATCTACCGGCTCGGGTTCAGGGGCACTTCCGGCCCCTTCTCCTAGATGCCAGTGGCGCGAACTCGCCGAACTGCGCAGGCGCGGGCGGAGTCCCGGGGGGAGGGAGGGCGGGGCGCAGGCGCGGACCGTCCCGCGGCGGGCGCCCGGGCGGCCGGACTCCTGCTTTCTTTGGCTGGCGGGCGATTCCCTGCGGGCCAACGGCGCAGAGCCCAGGCCGAGACGCCCCCAGGTTGGCCGTAGCTTCGGTCGCACGACAGCCCCGCCGATCGGGTTCCTTTGGGAGATTTCGACTTGTTGGCGGTAGGGTGAAGGCGCGCGCTGTCGCTTTCCTTAGCCCCGGGGTTCATCCCCGCCCGCGCCCTCTCGACTGGTGACCCCCCGCCCACCTGGGAGCGGCCGGGTCTTCGGAGCTGCGGCGGTGTCCAGGGTTGCCCGGCGGCCCCGGACGGGAGGCACTGGTCTCTCGAGTGGCCCCGGCGTCTGGAGGGATCTTCGCGCGCTCTTCGCCTACGGCTCAGGTCTTCTCAGCCGCGGGAAACTTGGCTGTAGGCGCGGGGCCCCTTCGTCCTCAGATGGCCCCAGGGTTTGGGTCAAGAGCTTGAGGGTTGGGGTCAGGAAGTGGGCTCTTGTCACGTGCGTGCTGATACCTCAAGGGCAACAACTTAAGTGTGTCTAAAGGGTGTATGCAAATATCAAATTGGATTTGTCGTTAATCCCAGTTTCATGAAAACCCAAACTGTGTTATCTAGAAAAATTAAATCGTGATGTTTGAAGGTTTTTTGATGGCATTTCTTTTCCCTAATTTAGGGACGGAAAACAGGACTCCAGGGTAGAGAAAGGATTGTAGAACCAATAGGACTTGAGATAATACTGTGATACTTCTTAGAAGAGCAACTATTTGATGTTTAAACCTGAAGACAGAAGTTAGGTGAGCTCTTTTTTCTCTCTGCGTGTTTCGTGAACAGACTAGACAGCCACTGTTTTAAAGACAAGCTACTTTGGACTTTTACAAATTCCCTGTGTAGTCTTAAAATTTACAGTAGCATATGCAGTGGCTTGCAGTTAGATCCATCGGTATGCAGATGTGGAGGGAGTGTGTTAATAGAAATTCTACTTAGATTTACATCATGTCATTTATATTACTGTGTGACATATCCACGATAATAGTTTTATATTGGAATGTATATTCAATACTTCTTTAATGGGTGCAAGTACAAAATGTTTGGAGAGTGCTAGTATGTTGCTTAACCAAGCGATCAAAAATATGCTATAGAGAAAAAAAATATGGGTGGTTGCATCTGTACTGAACATGCACGGATTTTTTCTTGGGGGGGGTGTCATTATTCCCAAAACAATATAACTACTGTTTACACAGCATTTGCCTTTATTAGGTATTACAGGTATTCTAGAAATGACTTAAAAGTATAGGTTAGGCTGGGCGCCTGTGGCACGGTGGTTACTGTGCTGGCCACATGCACCGATGCTCATTGGTTCCAACCCAGCCCAGGCCAGCTAAACAACAATGACAACTACAACAAAACAATAGCCCCTGGCCTGTAGTCTCAGCTATTTGGGAGGCTGAGGCAAAAGAGTCTCTTAAGCCCAAGAGTTTGAGTTTGCTGTGAGCTGTGGGCGACATAGTGAGACTCTGTCTCAAAACAAACAAAAAACTTTACATTAAAAAAAGTATAGGTTATATGGAGATACTATGCCATTTTATCTAAGGGACTTGAGCATCTGTAGATTTGGGTATCTGGGAGGGTGGTGGTGTATCAAATCACCAATCTCTTATGGATACTGAGGTATGACTGTTATCTAACAGGATTTTTAAATATGTGGAGGCAGATGGGAAAAGAACTTTAGATAACCTGTATCTATCGACAGTTAGTCTAAAACATTAAGTATTGAGCCTGTCAAAAGTACAGATGGTGTGTTAAAGTTGTGAATTGTGAATCTTATTTCCTAAAGGTTTATTTTGCTGAGTGCCTAGTCTGTAGAATTTTAGATAAAACTTGCCTAAATCACAATTTTAGACTACACTTAGGAAAATTAATCAAAAATGTACTTGGCTTACTTTCAGAATTAATAAGGCTCAAAATTTAACCACGTGAATATGCATTATATTTGACATAATTGAACACACTTGTCCAAGTGACGGAAGGTCAGCTGTAGTCACTTATATCAATGTTAGCATTTTTGCTTCACTAGTTAAATAAGTTACGTTTTTTCTCACTCAGCATGCTTTCCTTGATTACCAAATTTGGTTTTCTTAGTTCTGCTGGCAAATCCTCCCCTACTTTACTGCTTACTGGCCTTTCTATCTCAGTATTTTAGGAATATATCAGACTCTGTTTTCAAACAAAATAAACTTCCTTCCTCCTCACTAAACCTGTTTTGTCTGCTTATGATGGCATTTGGCCACTTCATTAAGTGTGAAGATGAAACACAAATTGAAATTTTAAAAAGCAAGCTCACAGTTCTGATTGACCTTACTAGTTGTATTAGAGGGGCATGTGATTATAAAATATTTTTGTCAGTTTTAATGGAGGATAATCAGAGAATGAAGAATGGATTAATAGCCAATATCACAACCTATAAATAATTACGCTGTTAATTAAACTAAATTGTTTATACCAGTAGGAACTTGGACATTAAAGAGGGTTGACTTTAGCTTTTTTTTTTTGTTTTTTTTCTGAGACAGAGTTTCAAGTTGTTGCCCTGGGGAGAGTGCTGTGGCATCATAGCTCATAGCAACCTCTAGCTTGGTTTTAACCTGTAACTCTTGGTCTTAAGCAATGCTCTTGCCTCAGCCTCCCAAGTAGCTGGGACTACAGGCACTCGCCACAATGCCCAGCTATTTTTTGGTTGTAGTTGTCATTGTTGTTTGGTGGCCTGTGCTGGGTTCAAACCCTCCAGCTCAGGTGTATGTGGCTCGCACCTTGGCGGCTTAAGCTACAGGCAGTGAGCCTTGACTTTGGGTTTTGACAGACCTGGTCTTGGATCTTGGCTTTGCTAAGTTATAGCTATATAAGCCTTTATAAGGTCCAGCAAAGTCATAGCTACATAAGGTCATGTTATTCACGTGAGCCTCAGTTTCCCCTTTTACATAAGAAATACTTAGAATTGAGGATCAAAGGAAATAGTGTTCACCTCTAAAGTTAAGTACATAGATAGTCAATAAATGTTAATTCAACATACTCAGCTTACCCAGTCTTTTTTTTTGGAGGCAGAGTCTCACTATGACCCCTTCAATAGAGTACTGTGGCATCACACCTCTTGGGCTTAAGCGATTCTTTTGCCTCAGTCTCCCAAGTAGCTAGGACTATAGGCAGCCCCCACAATGCCTGGCTATTTTTGTTGTTGTTGTTATTGTTTAGTAGGCCCGGCCAGGTCTGAACCCACCAGCCCTGGAGCATGTGGCATCTGCTCTAACCACTGCGCCATGGGCTCCTAGCCTTACCTAGTCTTTCAAATCTGTTGAGGTCATATCTTCCTTTCATCTCTCATATTAACACTGCTTTTGTTTAGCCCTTCATCATTTAGAAACTCTTCTGCTGCTTTTCTTATTGTTTCATCTGTCCTCTACATTGAGGCCACAGAAATGTTTTCAAACACAAAGTGTTCAAGTTTTGTTAACTGAAATACCATGTTCTGCTAATCCTGAAAATTTTGATGAGTGGACCTATGAATTTTTTATATAAATATATATATTTCTTTTCTAGTGAATCTCAAGATTTTCAAAACACAAAGTGTTCAAGTTTTGTTAACTGGGCTCGGCGCCTGTGGCTCAATCGGCTAAGGCGCCAGCCACATACACCTAAGGTGGCGGGTTTGAATCCCCAGCCCGGGCCTGCCAAACAACAATGATGGCTGCAACCAAAAAAATGGCCAGGCGTTGTGGCAGGCGCCTGTGGTCCCAGCTACCTGGGAGGCGGAGGCAGGAGACTCGCTTGAGCCCAGGAGTTGGAGGTTGCTATGAGCTGTGATGCCAGGGCACTCTACCCAGGGGGATAGCTTGAGGCTCCGTCTCAAAAAAAAAAAAAAAAGTTTTGTTAACTGAAATACCGTGTTCTGCTAATCCTGAAATTTTTGATGAGTGGACCTATGAATTTTTTTATATAAATATATATATTTCTTATCTAGTGAATCTCAAGATTTCATGATATATTTAAAGCAGTGTACTAATTCAGTATGTTAAAAATGAGAGTTTAATTTAGAATAAATGTCTATTGTGGTGGGAAGAGTGAAATTGGGGAGGAGGTACACTCAGGCCAGGGCAGATCCAGAAGTAACAGTAATTTGCCTTTTTTAAAAAACAAAAACACTGTTTTCTATTCATAATTCTGTTTTGTTTGTTACTACTCTAAGTTCCTTTGATGTTAATGGAAAGTATGAATTATTAGCTAATTTTTAAAATTTAGAATTCTGTTAAAAGGGATTTGGTCTCATTTCCTATTCATTTACATGTTGTAATAAACTCATGGTTATTGATTTTTCTTCTTGAATTTATCATTTTATTGATGATATTCATTGTTTTCCTGTAAGGGAGAAATGTTGTTTTTTAATTCCGATTTTTTAAATTATAAATAACTAAATAAGCAGATATTAAAACCATGAAGAGCTTTATGGATATATTGAAACTCCCAGAGGAGCATTTTTTTTTTCTTTTGTAAATAGGTCTCCTATTGAATCTGTAAATGGGTCTCATTAGTCTGTTGTAAACAATTTTGCTATTTTAATTTGTGTTTAACTCTCTGGACGTATATATCTGTTTTTGAAAATCTGTCATTAAATCACAAATTGATTCTTATTTTGAAAGGTAGGCTCCTTCAGCATTTGTTAGATGCAAGTTACCTTGGCAACCTAATAGCAAACTGCAAATCTCACATCATGCTCAGCAAATGAAAAACATTGTCATCATGTAGCGTTCCAGTGTACTGTCTTCTGTGTAGTATAGAATCTCACATTCATTGTGGGAAGCACATCACATTTTCCCTTGTACATAACAGTCAGCTGATGTCTGAGTGCCTGCTAACGGCAAGATTATATATTAAGCATTAATAAAAGCAGTGTCTAAAAGAACATTTAATGTTGGGAGAACCAAAAAATAGTGCTTTGTCTGTACTCTTGTATAATTAATAAATTACTTCTCAGTAGTTGAGAAGGGAATAGAGGATGAGTGGTGAAAAAGAAAATGTTGGTGGAAGAATAATGGCCTGGTAATATCTTAGGAAATTTAAGTTAGCAACAAGCTGAAGCTAATACGTGTTGCATCTTGTTACTAAATACTTTGAAAAAATGTTTAATTTTGAAGTTTTGATTTCTATAAGAGATCAAAAGAAGCATTTATTTCTAAAAATGATAACCAAATATTATGTGGTTGTGACTGTAATGGTATTTTGTTTAGGTGAAATGTTCTTTGGATATTAATTAACATACCTTTTACATGGTATTTGATTTCTCTTAATAGGCTTTTTATTGCCTTCAGGATGGTATAAAAAGTCCCAGTTATTTTCTCTGGTTTACAGCAATTCTTCTCAAACTTTAATGAGTTTGTGAATCACCTGTAGTCTTGTTAAAGATTCTGATTCATATGGCCTACGGTGGGGCCTGAAGTTCTGAATATCTAGTAAGTTCCAAGGAGATAGAGATGCTGTTTGGTGGTCCCTAGATCATACTTTGAATATGAGGACTCTGTAAGGTCTTCTGGGGTTGCTTTGTTTTTCCCCTACTGCTCTAACTTTATTTCTTGTTGGTTTTACCTTATAATTTATGGTACAGTATCATGGCCTTGTGGATAGTATCTCCGTAGCAGCAGTTTGCAAAGTTGGCCAGAAATCCATGAGATTCTTGCAAGGTATCTACAAGGCCAGAACTGTTTTTATAATAATTATAATTGTAAGATGTTATTTACCTTTTTTGCATTCACCCTCTTAGGAGCGTACAGTGGCATAGAGCGTACAGTGGTTAATTGATTTGGGAGATGTCATTACTCTTACTGATGGAATGTGTACTTGTGTGTTCTTTGTTTTAAAAGTTTCTCAGTTTTAATTTCTAAGATTTCTAATATTTATAGGGATAAGCAAGAACTCTTTGAAGTCCTTAGTACTGTTTTAGATAATAACCTTTGAGGGCTCTCCTCTTACATATTGGATTATGAAAGCAGAGACTCAGATCTGCAATCTAGAATCTAGAATCTAGAATCAGAGCTGTTTCCTTAGCCACATGGTCTCCAGTGGCACTGTAGTAAGAGTGGTTGTCTAGACAATGGGAAACATCCTAACTTTCTACTAGGTTTCCTTTTATGCCAGGCAAGGAGAAGAGGGTGTAAGTAGCACTATATTTTACTGCCTCCTATGGGTAGAAGTCTAGATTCTATAGGCGGTCTTCACTGACAGCATTATCGTGGCCCCCTACTTGACCTAGTTAGCCTTCTCTGACCCAACACCAGTGAGTGAGATGCTACATTATTTATTACCTCACTAGGGTGGAAGTCCAGTCTAATCACTTTCTTTTGGTGGCAGGGAGAGACTGGGGGAGAAGATACAGTTTTTTTTCAGGATCGTTGGAGTGAAGTAGAGCAGTTATTGTCCAAAACTTTCTGTCTTAGGTTGCCCTTGTCCCTGTCCTTTGGCTAGAGAGAACTAACTTTCCTTGGTTCCTCTGCACCCTCCCACACACACACTTGTTGACTCCTACAAGTCTGGGATATTTGAGACAAAAGGAGAACTCATGGAACTTTAACTACTGTATTGTTCTTGGGTCTACCTTCTTTTCACCTTTCAGAATCTTCTTATGTTTTTATATATAATGCCTAAGATTTTTTGTTTGACTTAGAAAGAATAATAAAAAGTACGTTCATAGCATGTTCCTGGAAGCGAAAGTCTCTCATTTCTTTTTTAACTTGTGTTTTGGGAGAAGGAATTAGAGATTTAAGTTTACCCCATAGCATACCCTTATACTTACTTGTGCAAAATCATGTAAATAAATACATGGGTTACTGAGAAAGTTTTGAGCAGTCTGTGTTATGGTTCATTATTTCTCTTCCAAGAAACACAGTCAACAGTGTTTTTCTGATTCACCTGTGCAAGTTTCAATTTTTTTGACTTATTGGTGTTGCTGGGTGGGCTTCATTTGTTTCTGTCTGTGTGGATTTCATGAGTCTTCATTTTTGTGTATCTGAAAACTTTCATCGTGACCCACTTATTAAAAACAGTCATATGAAAGAAAAACTAGATTTGATAAAGCAAAGAACTAGTTTGTTTAAAATGTTTAAAATAGCTCTCAAATGTAAATGGAATTTGTATGAAAGCATGACTGCAAATGAGGATTTTACAAAATATGAGATAATTTTTTATAGTAAATTCATGGCTTTAAAAGTTATCAGTGTTTGAGGAAATAAAATTACATATTTGATTCAGGAAGATATGAACCTATAAAAAACCAATATATAAGAAAGAAATTGAAATGATTTTACAAAATTAACTTTAAAATAGTCTCCACTATTTAATAAGTTTGAGGATTATTCTTTTTTACTTTTTAAAAACATTTAAGTGTCATGCCATTGAAGCAATTTTAGAATACTAAAATATGTGCAAACTATTTAGTTCACTTAATGAACCATATACACATTGTCATAATACCAAAATTTGACATAACTCCCCAAAATATATATAGATACTTGATATTTCCAAGAAATTGCAGTAGATTAAAAAATTGAACACTATTTGCAAATGTCTTTGTCTTCTTCGCTTTCCTTTTTTCTTGTGTTTCTTCTCCAAAGTCCCTGTTCTGTTTTTGCACATCAACTTCATGTTCTTTCTGTAATAACCACTCTAGCATCCCTACTCCCAAAATGCGTACACAAGTACTTAAGACTAGATTTATTGGCCTGTGTGGACATCCTGAGCTAAAGCTACAATGTCTGGTAATGAGGATTGACTACAGTATTTGCGTCCAAATTCTTAAGAGGAAATCTTAATCTACCATTACTGTGGAGCAGAAAGGAGTCAGTACGTAGTACAGACAGGGTTGCTGTGGTCTATTATTTGAGGGACCTAAAAACCTAGAACTTATGTATGTCAGAGATACTTCTCTCCATTCATTCAGCAAGCAGGTATTAGGTACTAATCATTTTAAGTTATAACATGTATTCTAAGGAAAAAAATGAAAGCAGCAATCAAAGTAGTCATAAAATTTAGTTTCAGTCACAGATCATCAACTTCAGAGGTTAGTATTCATTTGTTTATCAAAATTTTGTGTAGTTTTAAATATGTTAATTTTTTAGCTTTAAATTTATGGTATAATCGCAAAAAATAGGCAGTCAACATGGACTAATTTTTAAGAGAATAGGTAAAGGAAACTGCTGGTGCTAGGAGATACTGCTTCAAAATATGCAGCTTTGGTAAAATAATTTAAAAGTTAAAAGTTTTATCTGGTTACTTTATAACTTAAAAAAATTAGATGATTGCTCTAGAATAGTTTTAGGAGGTACTATGCTGTCACTATTAGGGGATATAGGAAAGTAGAGTGTGCAGTTTCACAAATGATATCTTTTATTACATTTTGTGAGTTTAGGAATGAAAACATTTAGGTAGTTTCATATTTTTATATTCTTGGCCAGTTTTACTCTGAAGTAAAAGTCCACTAACGTAGAGTGTGCAGATGATTTTTTTTTAAACCAACACACATTTGTTATCTTATGCTTCAGTAGATTAAAAGTCTAACACAGGTTTCACTGGGCAAAATATAGGTATTAGTAGAACTATGTTCCTTTTAGAGGTTTTAGGGGAAAATGTGTTTCCTTGCCTTTTCTAGCATTCTTTGACTTATGGTCCTCTTCCTTTTTGCTGTGTAGAAGACTAATTTACTATATTTTTTAGGGTGAAACTGGAAAGACATAGTACTTAAAATTTAATAAACTGTGTGTGACTTATTTTGTTAAGCTTAATGTAAATAATAACACTATAGATGCTATACTTGATTTATATCATTGTTAACTATAAATATTTGTTCAGACCTAATGGCCAAAAGAAAAGAAGAGAATTTCTTCTCTCCTGAAAATGCCAAAAGACCAAGACAAGAAGAATTGGAGGATTTTGATAAAGATGGTGATGACGATGAATGTGCAGTTGCTTTCACTAATGGTACCTCTACTTTGGTGAGTGCAAAATTACAAAATTACACTTTTTGATTGGCGTGTTTCTCATGTCTGGTTTATATGTCACATTCTGTGATAATTTAAAATCCGGAAAAAAACAATGTGGTTTTTTAAAAGTTGAGGTAAAATTAATTACCTATTTGGCTAATTTTGGAACTTAGGATAATATTAGAATAGAGAAAATGATGAAACAAAGTATTGGGTTTTTGCAAAGATGAATGAAGTTGAAAGACCCCTAGTAAGGGGGAAGAGCAAGATTCTGGACCAGAAGGATTGCTCAGCTGAGCTCTCCTAGAATGACTGGGGAAAAAGAGAGAACCCAGTCACATCTGGCAGGAGGATCTTACCCAAAGTCATACCTCAGGTTGTACAGTGAGGAGGTGGTGAGCTGGATACAGCATATGATCTAGAGTGGTGGAAATCTGATTATAACCAGCTGGGATCGGATGGCGGCCCACATAGGTCCAGGATGGAGGAAGCCTTTCTGGAGTTTTTACTGGTGAGGGAAGCTGTGCGTTGAGTGGAAAGCTTGGAAGAATGGGTGGACTCGAGCAGTATACAGCAACCGGATTTGAATGCTGGTTAGGGTGGACATGCCATAGGTTTGGTGGCTGGCAAAGCAGCCATACTGAAGTCTCCACAGCCAGCAGGCTGCCATTGTGGGAAGGTTGTGAGAAGGTCTTAGCAGGAACCTAAAGTATGGCAGTCTTAATTCCACGTGCCAGGATCAGAACTCCAGTCTTAGAACAGCTGAGGGACTCCTATACCCCGTGGGAACTGGACTCAGGGCACTGTGAGACCTGCCCCTCAAGGATTCTTGTGATCCTAACCCTGCAGGGTCTGATTGCTGAGTTTGGAATAAGGACCAACCACAGTTGGTCCTGACTGTGCTCTCTGTCTCCTAAAAAAACCATAGCACCACCAGCATCCCAGCGACACATTGCAACATACTGTCATCAAGATCAAGGACTTCTGTTTTAAACAAAAGAAGTAGTGAGAAGTAAAAAGGGGAACGAGAAAGTGAACCGGAAGAAAGAACACATGAGGAAGAACCAACAGAAAAATTCAGGCAAGATGAAAAAACAAAACAGAATAGCTCCCACAAGGGACCATGAGGCAGCTACTGCAGAGGACTCCTCCTATAAAGAATGGACTGGACAGAAAGGGAATTTAAAATATGAATGATAAAGACAATAAAAGGAATGGACAAGAAAATGTAAAGACAGAACCAAAAGTTGGACAAGAGATATATAGAAAATAGAAAGGATATGGCGGAGCTTAAGGAAATGAAGGACATAATTAGGGAATATAAAGATGGAGTAGAAAGTATCAAAAATTGGTTAGACCATGGAGAAGAAAGAACCTCAGAGCTAGCGGTTAAAGTTTTCAAGTTAACCCTGGTAGTTAAAGAAGTAGAAAAGAAGAAAGAGAAAGAACAGGTGCTTAGAGAACTGCGAGACTCCATGAAGCATTCAAATATGCAAATACTTGGGATTCCTAAAGTGAAAGAAGATTGTCCCAAAGGAATGGAAGCCTTACTGGAGACCATGATAAGGGAAAACTTCCCAAGTTTTCCTAAAGACCCTGACATACTCCTTTCAGAGGGATATTGAACCCCTGTATCACCTCAACTCAAACAGAGCCTCTCCAAGACACATTGTAATGAACCTGTCCAAAGTCAAGATGAAGGAAAAAGTTGTATGAGCAGCCAGGAGTGAATGCCAATGGACCTACAGAGGCAGAACCATTAGGATGACAGCAGACTTTTCAACTGAAACCTTCTAAGCCAAAAGAGCATGGTCATCCGCGTTCAACATTCTTAAACAAAACCAATTTTCAGTCTAGAATTCTGTGTCCTGCTAATAAGCTTCAGAATTAATGGAGAAACCAAATCTTTTGTGGATACACAAGCACTGAGGAAATTCTCCACAATAAGACTAGCTACACAAGAAATACTTAGATCTCTTCTCAACAATGACCACCACAATGGCCCACCAGCAAAGTAAACACTCAGAAGCTAAAGGTCAAAGCATAGCTTCCACAGTTGCTCAAAGGATAAAACTACACAATGGACTTTCACAAAAGAGGATAAATAGAACTCCACCAAACTTATCAATTCTCTCAATAAAGGTCAATGAACTGAACTCACTACTGAAGACATACAGGATGGCTGATTGGATAAAAAAGCACAAGCTATCCATATGCTGTCCCCAGGAGGTAGACCTAGCCTTGCAGGACAAATTAAGGATTAAGAGACAGAGAACAGTATTTCAAGCAATGAAATCAGAAGAAAGGAGGGGTTGTAATCTTAGTTTCAGGTACAAGCCGATTAAAAGCAACTAAAGAAAGGCAAAGATGGATACTTTATACTAGTCAAGGGAATAATTCAACAAGAAGACACTTCAATTTTAAATACTTATGCAGCCAACTTAAATGCTCTCAGGTTATGAAAACAGACCTTGAGGCTCGGCGCCTGTGGCTCAATCGGCTAAGGCGCCAGCCACGTATACCTAAGGTGGCAGGTTTGAATCCCCAGCCTGGGCCCGCCAAACAACAATGATGGCTGCAACCAAAAAATGGTCCGGGCGTTGTGGCGGGCGCCTGTGGTCCCAGCTACTTGGGAGGCGGAGGCAGGAGACTCGCTTGAGCCCAGGAGTTGGAGGTTGCTATGAGCTGTGATACCATGGCACTCTACCCAGGGGGATAGCTTGAGGCTCCGTCT